>JAGYYN010010266.1:0-11688 GCA_021441665.1 Euplotes cf. woodruffi 2 WChen-2021 | reverse complement strand
CTCAGCAAGGAGATTTGCATTTAGTACTAACGGACTTGAAGTATGCGAATTTAAAATGGCAAGCTATTTTATATACATAAAGATTTCTATTTAATAAATCAAACATTTAAACAATCTAAAATAAACGATGTTGCTTACAGTTAAATGTAATGATACATATTTTTAAAATCTCAGCTCTTTGCGACCCAATAAATAGCAAATATGCTTAATGATGTTCCAATACTAATTTTGCGTATTGAGTACGCAGCATTTTAAAATTGAGTTTAAAACGTACTCAAAATGGCTTTACCTTTTCTATTTTACTGTAACTTCCATTACAGCTGAATATGAATGCAAAAAATGCGGACGAATTAAGTACAAATTAAAGAAGCTTCATCACTCGTATGTCAGTGTGCTTTGAAGTCCTTCCAAAGTCAACTCGAGGGCTAAAGTTCCTATTTATATTCGAAGATCTGATCTTTGAAGGAAAAATTATCGCTTTGTCAATTTTCACAATTTTATTCAAAGGCGCCACGAACTGGGCCTTTTTATGATCTTTAATGCGCTGCAGTTCAGGACTGAAGAATCTTGTCTCGGTAGGCCGGACGGCTGGCAAGATATCAGAACCAAATAAGTTACTCCTGATTGAATCTAGAACTTTGTACATCTCATTGCATCTTCTTTTCGAATAAAGCGACGAAGAGTTCTTACTATTATCTACATTGATATTTCACTTCGAACTGTTGTTCGAAGTGCTTATTGACGAGATCCTACTCACAGCTTCGATCTTTTTGTATTCTTCTCTCAAGCAATTCGTCTTTTGTGGAGAGAAGTGGGATTTTACGTTTTGATACGAGCTCTTAGTAACGTTCAAGCACGAACTTACTGAACTTGAGCTCTGATCCTTCCTTTTTGTTAATAATACTCTCCTCTTGCAGTTAGATCTAACTGGAGAGATTAGCTTATTATTAATGTCCATATTCGAGCTGCAGTCCTTTGCGGTTTTCAGATGTGTCCCAATCTGCAGGTTACTGTTGTTTCATTCAGACGAAGCAAGAGTCTCGGCTAAGTTCTGAGCCTCCTTGGTTGAATAATTCCGCTGCATGCCCGACAGCTTCTTCGGGATTAGCTTTTCAGAGCTGTAGACCTTCTGTCGCTCTTTTTCAGTATCCTCACTGGCTATGAAGTGCGAGTCTTTTATCTTCACTGGAGTTATGCAGAAATTACTGTTTTTAGCTCCGACCAAAGTCGACTTAGATTTATTTCGATCCGCTATTTTCGGAAGAGGCTTAATTTCACTTAGATTTAGCTTGAATTTATTCATATTTTCATTTTGAATCCGCTTATTTTCTTTTCTTTCTTGGGTTTCTTTGTGACTTCGGAATATCTTCATCAACGGACTTATTATTGAAGTTCCATCGTCATTCTTTTGCAGAGGGACGACTTTGATATTAGATTTTAAAAGCTTTAGCTGAGACAATTCGCTAAAGCTACCATCAATTTTCACATTAGAGTCTTTACGATTATTAAAATTTCCTTCTATAAATAACGGAAGCTCTTTAAAGCTGAGTCTTTGAAAAGTATTGAAAGATTCTTCGAGGCCCTTCTTCAAGTTCTTCTTTTTGGTAAGTCAAAATTTCTTCATGCCTTTAAATTTGAAGTTGCTTAAGTTCCTGTTCGATTCTGAATTTCTGGACAATACATTTGGTGATTTCTGTTTGATCAAACTACAAGCCAGCTCCTTTAGATTATCATACAGTTCATTATTAAGAGCGTTCAGGTTGCCTCTGAACTCCTTGCGAGAACTTTTGAGGATAAAATTGGATATAAGCTTCCAGTCCTTTCTGGCGATATCTTCGAGGTTCTTTCAGTTGACCATCTTATCTGCGAAATGCATGGTTTTAGAAAAATCCACTTCTTGATTATACGGAGTAATGTAATAGTCAACTTTCTTTTGTAAATTAGAACTTCCATTGTTTACGTTGAAGTCGATGAATGCTGAAATTGCAGGTTTTAGTGACTCATTAATGTCGCATTCATCTGCAACGCTAAATCTGTCGTTTTCAGAGACTTTATCTAATTTTACTGCTCGGTTGTGCAACGAGCGGGGATCTGATGTAAATCGCATGGTATTAAGCTTCATAATGGTATTTCTTCGATTTGAAATTCGTGATTGGTCGTCTGCCATTGGTACAGAATTAAATAAATTTTAAAAATCTCAAATAATGCAGTATTTCAATATTTCCACAAATCAACATTAAGATGCAATTTAAGTATAACAAAGTTTTAAGTCATCAATAATAAAAATTAAAACTTATATTATTTATAAAATTGAATAATTTACATACATAAGCTAAAATGTCAATTCGTCATCAGATTTTAGAACGAGAGGAAAAGTATAAAAAATCACTGGACGGGTACTTTATTTCTGAAGCAGAGCAAAAGCTGGATTACAATGTATTTCCAAGCAAATCGATTCAAAGTAACACTTGAACTATGACTCAAGTTTAACTTTATTTAGAAAAGCTGCAGCAGTGGGTAAACCCTTACAACAAGGCATTGTTTCACTCCAAACACATGTCGTTTGATTATGAGTCCAAGCCCAACTACCTGTTCTCCAATAATATGCGAGAATGCCAAAGCTGGAAGAGACTCTCCGACCTCATATTGAAAGAAGACAAAGAAGAGATGAGGAAATTCCTAACTCAGCTCAACCAAAGACTCTATAAGCAAATAGAACTTCACGCGCTCATTGAGAAAAAGAAGGAAAAGGAGCTGAAGAAATAAAAGAAATGACACAAAGACCAGTTCAAACCTCAACTCGCGAGTTTCAACTCCTCTAAGCTTGAAGCAGCGAAAGTAAATCAGTCGTAATTACTAATTCTGGATACGAAGATGAAATATGCGAAGAAACAGCTGAGGTACGACTGGACGATTTAATTTTGATATCCTTTAGCTGACTGATGAACACAGAAGCAGCTCGAGTAATATCAACTGGAGGAAGAAAAGCTCGTTCATCACTCCGATCATCCAAAGTTTGAGGTCCCAAATAAAACATGAGACTAAGCATACCAACGACTCTTCAGAACCAATGGTGATGTTCAGGACGATGCTTGACAGTAGCGCAAATCGAAATTCCGTCAGTAAGAAACGAGGTGCCAAGCCTGGAGTTTCATATCTCATTAATGACAAAACCAATAAGTACTGTTGCTGATCTTGCATTTCGTAAAGTTTACTATAGGCGGAGGAGAACCAAAATCTGCAATTTTATTGATAAAGCCATAACAATCAACAGGTTCGCTATATCGTAATTCTTTGTTAGAGCAGCAGAAAATAACAGCTCAAAAGGAAGTCCGCCACGAAAAGACTGGACTAACAGAGACCAATCTTCTTAAGATCTACTGTCCAATCAGCAGCTCGAGCTGTAGGAAAGAAAACTGTGAATAAAACTGCGAGGCGAGACGACTACCAAAACTCAACTTTGAGCAAGTGGATGACTTGAGATCTAAGGAAAAATAACCAAATGTTCAAAATCGACGAAAGCGATATCTTTGAAGACTCAGAAAGTATGATTACAATTTAAAAAAGAATTATTACTAATTAATATTTTCATTTTATAGTTTTTACAGCATTAATTGATAGATTTAGATCTTATCAAGTTTATATTTGTGAGTATTAGTCATCAATAATTTGCATGATTCACATTTATCAATGATTCTACTTTAAAAACTAAGTAACTAAAAATACAAAATCGATCGAGATGAAACTACGAATAATTTAAATTTGAATTTGCTAAATTGATAAATTTTGAATAAATAAGATTAAAATTTGAAACTTTTGATATTTGTTCGATTATTATATAAAATAAACTCTTTGTAAGTTTTTATTACTCATACAAGATTTATTTAAAATAATGATTACAATGCAAAAGTCAAAAAACATAGTCTGAGATAAAAATGAGATTATTTTTATTTCAGATATAAAATCACACATTAAATGTAGTGGTTACTAATGAAACTGAAGCAGCGAAACAAATAGGTCCAAGCTACTCGATGATGAAGCATATTCGAGCGAATAGCGTATTTAAAGACAGAATATTAAAGCTGAAGGCTGAGATTGAGTCTCAGTTCATTCATAATGCTAATTTTCAAAAAATTGCAAAAAGTAAGAATTAAAATTAACCAGAATAGAACTAAACTCAGACCTATTAATGTTAGAAGAAAGTAAGGATAAAGTAAAGTCAGCCTCATATTCAAGAAAACCATCAATTACATCTATTTATATGAACCAGCCAATCACTGTTGACTATCGGTAAAAACCATTCTTTATAAATAAAAATTATTAGTAGGAAAAGCCATTGAGTAATTGGGACAAAAATAAGAGACAATTTGGAAAATAGTAAAGGACGGAAGTCTCAAGCATCCAACTCAGCGATATCAAAGCATACATCTGACTGAAATTTCGAGAGTCTAGCATACGGTTCAAACTGCTTAAAAATCTCGCAGTCAAAGCGGACGTCAATATTCTTGCGCAGCGTAAAGAGCAAGAATAAAATGAGTAGCAAATAAATCTAATATCAATCGGTAATATCAACTCCTGCAGCTGTGCATTCGGTATCTCAATATTTAAGTCTGTTAATTGAAACACGATCTACTGGTGTGCTGTAGTCAATCATTAGCGAATGCTGAATCAAACCGATGGATTGGCGGTATCTACAGATCCCTTTAACCAACTTTTTTTTCAATATAAAATGGCTTTATTAGTAAATATTTACGGACTTAGTAAATAAATTTTAAGGGGAGGCAAAGAAGGGAGGGAGCGGGTTGGAGGGAAGAGAACGGAAGGATGCGTGGATAGGAAGACCGGTTGATTGCGGATGGGAGCGGGTGGAAGGAAGGAGATGTGGGCAAGAGGGTTATGTTTGAGAGCTGTTTTTTGATGGTCAGGAATTTTCAGTGGGTTTGAAAAATATGGTAATTGCAACTTTTTAAGATAAAGAGAAGTTTTAAATGGGATTTTTTAGAGTTTGATATAAGTGTTGATTGTTGGTAAATTAAGAAATATTCTTATTGTCTTCTTGTAATTTTAATATAAAATTTTGATTCATTGATCAATTTCAAAAAGAAATTAAGCCTTGTTAAATTTGGCATATATGAATTTTTTAAAACATAATCGATTCTTTATAATTTGCAATAAATTTTAATAATTTGTGAATTATTTTCATTTTTAACCTTAATATTTTATTTTAAATTTATATTTTTCCGTAAATTTTTAGTTTGTAACTTTTTTACAAATAAATTGTTTTAGTATTAAAAAAGTAAAAAACAATTAAAATTGAATTTTTCATTTCTTAAAATCCGGATATCTATATAATATTTTGAATCTTGAAACCAATTCAAAATATACAGCCATAAAGCTTACATATTATATTTGTAATCTATTAACCTTCTTTTATTTTCTCTTTTGCAAAACATCATCTTCGTTATCACAAAACTAATTCTTTAAAATAAAACTGTGATTAGGAACTCGAGATATATGAATTTTAATTAAAATTTATTTATCTAAATAAACTGCCTCAATGTCATTGTTGTTGAGTTTTGACAAAGTCTTTCAGTCATCCTTCCACTGCCTTTCTCTTTAATCTTCTTAACTGGGTTTGAGTTGCGGAGGTAAACAATCATATTTTTATCAATCGACTTCTCCCTTCCTTTCACTGGCTTTTTAAAAAGCCTACCAACTGAGGAGTCTGACTCTTGCACACGAGGCGTGTACTGTGAAGGGACTTGGCTGAGCTGAGGAAGACCTACACAATTACACTGACTGCCTCGCATGGTATCCAGAGCGTCGAGGAATGAGGCACACTTTCGCTTGAAATACAACGAAGCTTCTTTTGCTTTGCCATTTGAACCGCTCGCCTCTTCGTTGTCTGAGTTAATCCTCGTACTCACTGACGACTGCACGCTCGAGGAGAGGTTATTGTCAACCATGTTGCTGGACTCGTGACGGACCATTGAGACCAAGTACGATCGAAGATTCTTTCATGATTCGTTATTTTGATGCAGCAGTATGGACTTCGTACTTTTAGGCAATCCTCACTTAGATTTCTTCACGCAGTTGCAATTATTTTGAGCAATCACAGGAAGATTTACATCAGTACTATGATGATTTGTAAGTACAGGCTGAATGTGGTCAAGGAACTTTGATGAAGAACAGAGATTTATGAATCCATAATGGTCAACTGGATTTGAGTCACGGTTTGAAGAGTTACTTTGAGATCTCTCCTCAACTCTTGATAACCTTCCTGATCTATCGTGTAGACTAAAATACTGGTGTCTCGTTGCATCATTATGATGAGCGTAAAGATCCTTTGAGTGTCTTTTAGTATGAGTGTTAATCTCTTTTAAATCGATTTTAAACTCATTTTGGTGCTGCGCTCTGTGAGATTTAATCTGATCAATGTTTTGAGCTTTTTCTCTCATTATGTCCAAAAGCGGGCTGATAATAGACCCAACATCTTTATTTTGCTGGTTCAATAGGCTCAAATCAACTTTGCTTGTAATAAATTCATCTTTTTCATTTGCATTGGTAGGACTTAAAACATCAGAGTCTTGCTTCAAAATAAAACTGTCTTCGAGATTTGGAAGATTCTTACTGCTAAGTTTTCTTATGTTATCGAAGGTTTGTTGAACTTGAGATCGGTAGATGTTTTTATTAACAGTACTCTGCCTTTTTAAAGTCTTCATTTTTCGAATCGCTAAAATCAGCAAATTAATATCAAAATTTACTAAACCGGTAAATTGGTGAAAAACAAATAATGCGGAAAACTGCAAATAAATCTTTGCGATTTAGCTAAATAACCCACGAAAAACAGCGATTAGTATTTTCTCGTTTCTTACAATGTTGATGTGAAAGAAAATGATATCCGGTTTTCTTGGAAGCAATTGATCAAGCGAAATTCTTGACTCTTTGGTAAAGCTCTTTATTCGCAACTCCAAGACAACTGCGGAAGTCCTTCTTGTCAGCCTTGAGGATGAAGTTAGATATAATCTTCCAGTCCTTCTTCGCAACATCTTCGAGGTTCCTTCAGGTCGAAAGCTTGTCTCCGAACTGCATTGACTTTTTGAAGTCCAGCGATGAGTTATACGGAGTGATGAAGAAATCGACTTTATTTTGCAAGTTGCTCTGGTTTCGCAGCAAATTGTAATCGATTATCGCATCGATCACAGGCTTCATCGAGTCCTGTTTTCATCTCCAATTTTTACTTTGCTTGATGGCTCTGCTGCTTTTTAGAAGGCTATTGCTTGAGCTTTTTGAACTTGGGTGGTTTGACCTAGTTTCAGAGACAAAGCTCTTTGTATCGATTTTTAAATCTGTTTTCAAACATCTTTTTACTCGATTGACTGTCTAAAATAATAAAGATCATTTCATCGAATAGAAGACTGAAGTTGGAGCTGTATTTTTGATATGAAATAAAAGTTAAGCACCCTCTGAAGGCAAGCTTACCCTAAGAGGAGTGAATTGATTCAATGACATTTATAGCTAATATTATTAATATTCACGATTGACTCCAATTTATATTGCGATTCGTTAAAGCTAAGTTTATTACAGAAATTAATATTTGAATTAAAATTAAGATAATTCTAATATTTTTTATTATTCAAAAATAAAAAAAACTATGAATCAATGTAATTTGTATTATTAAGAATAGCTTTTCACTACTTCTTAAATTTTAATTTTATTACTAACTGATTTGGCTTTGATAAAAATACATTTGCTAAAGCTGTTGAAATGTAAATTATGTAAAGGGGATAAAGAATAAAATTTATTCTTTAATTTAATCCGATCACTCCACCATCTCTTTTAAAATAGAGGTAATTAGCTCAGCATCAGATTCTTGGGAATTAAGTTGAGAGGCATCACTTTCAGCGCTGTTCTTGTAGGCATACAGAATTTCGAATCAAAATAAGTTCTCATCATCTTTACTGTTGCTTCGGATACTATTCTCGCTATCACTGTTGTAGCTATTTGAGTTATGTTCTTTGAACTCTTCAGCTTCGGACATGAGTTTCTCTCCAACGGCGATGATTTTGAATACGTCTTTGTTTAGTTCTTTACTTCGCTGGTTATACTCCAAGAAAACAATATAAATGTTGTCGTCGTATAATATTTTATTTATGTAATAAGTCCTGATACTCGATTTAGTCTTGCTGCCTTGTTCAGCAGAATTGCTTCCGCCTGAATGCATTTGTTTTGAACTATCATCTTTTTCTTCCTCTCCTTTCGATGAAATTGCAATTGCATTTGGAGTCTTTTTATTTCAGCTTCTGTCTAATTTCAATGATTTCTTCGCAGTCTGATTTCTCGATAACTCTGACTGTTTCTTCTTTATCGTCGAAGTGAAGAACTCAGTTTCTGCAAGCTTGGATGGAAAATATGTAGTCTTTGAGATTTATGATTTCAGCTTTTACCATAAGCTCTTTTGATGAGCTTTGAAAGTCTTTTGGCACTCAAAATATACTTTCTTGCGGCTTTTTCGCGTGGTCTAAAAAGAAAGACTTAGCGAGGTCATAGCAGATTTCCCTTGCTTTGCCCTTCATTTCATCTGACATTATTTTCATCACAGAAAAGCGTTTGTTCTTTCCATTTAAATTGTCATTGATAGAATTAATATTAATCGACTTGTGCTTTTTCACAGACGGCAGATTATTAAAATCCGGCAGTGGAACTTCATCTGAGATTTCTTCATTTTCTATATTAACTCGAGGAGATAGGTTATTTGGCGACTGGCTCAATCCCACAGACCGATTTTTCGGAGAGTTTTCACGATACTTCATCGCATTTTCATCTTGATATTCATATTCACTTTTAGACCCGTAAATTTGAACAATGAGGCTCTTAGAGTTATTTAGACTGATCTGTCTCATTTGGTCTCCTCTTTTCAATCCAATCGGTATATATTTCAATAGCCTCTTCTGAAGACAAGACCTGCTCAGGCTCTAAATTAGCTCCTTGAATGCTCTTTTGAGAAAGATAATTGTAAATGATGAATCATCCGTCATTAGTCTCTCAGGCCTTTTGGCTGATTATATGTGAGTCGAGTCTCATGGTTCTTATCATTTCTGGCTTTCACGTCGCGAATATTTTATTAAACGACTCCGCGTATACATTTCGCTTTGTATCCAGAAGTTTCGCAAGTAATGAGACGACTTGGGAGGATGCGAGGTATGATTCACTCTTTTCAGACGCCATCTTCATCAGGCCGTCCCTTGAGTCTCCGAAAAACAGTCTTTTAATCGAATCGATTTCGAGGGAGATTTTTAGATTAAAGAAATTGTCTTCGAAGCTTTTCAGAATATTTGCTTTGTTCTTTGGATGCTTATGAATTTTTGAAAGAAAACTCCGTATGACTTTATCAGAGCTGATCTCCTTATCAGTTGCTCAGTCAGCGAACATATCAGCACTAT
This sequence comes from Euplotes cf. woodruffi 2 WChen-2021, assembly GCA_021441665.1. Taxonomy (NCBI): domain Eukaryota; phylum Ciliophora; class Spirotrichea; order Euplotida; family Euplotidae; genus Euplotes; species Euplotes cf. woodruffi 2 WChen-2021. The sequence continues at coordinate 2,245 of JAGYYN010010266.1, read as the reverse complement.
TACTCCTTGATGAAGACTCTTCGTCCTCTTCTTCAAAGGTTCTTTGTGTTGTGGTGTAGTCTTCAGTGAGGTATTCTTTGATAGCCTGGTCGATTTCGATAAATTTACATACAGCTTCGTCATCGAGCAGCTCGACGTTGAATATTCTGTAGAGGCCTCTGAAGTACTCGTTGAGTAACCTTTTCCTATTGTCTTTTACGCTTTTGTCGTCCTTAAACATCTTTTTCTTCGGGAATTTGGGCAAATCAACGGACTTGTGTTTATTTTTGCAAATGTTTGTGCAAATCTAGAAATTCACTGTATCTATGCTTGACAACCCAGTGCTTGTAGGAAGTCTCGATTTTTAGCGGGTAAATTGTATACGAGTTGTGGATGCTAATCGGTACATCTTCATACGAGCTGATTGTGAAGGTAATCTTCGGCTTACCATCTTCACAGTCTAGTGGCGGTGTCGAACTTCGGCTTGTGCCTGCTCCTTTTGTCTCCATAGTCTCTTTAATTAATATATTTAGTAATTTTATAATTTATTGCGAAACATCAAAAACTTTACCAGATTTTAGTAATAAGATTTAGTGGTTAATTGAAATATTTGATATTTATTAAATATGAGCTCGACATTTGCACAGCTGCTCTGCGACGATGAAAAAACACCAGAGAGTAAGGATAGTTTCACCATCGCCTTTTAGACTGAAAGATAATAATTGAAGAAGAGATGGGCGGCATTGGAAAAGCCACTACCCCTGATACTTCATTTATCCTTTACAATCTCGCTGATTACTATTTCAAGAAGAAATATCATGTGATTTGAGTAATGGCATCGAACGGACCGACTCACTATCTCGGTATATAAATGCAACCTTTCATTCTTAATGTTTTTAGCGTCGATGAAAAAGATGGGGATTAACTACTCGTTGTACTCATCTAAAGGATTCTTCAGCTACATTGATTTATTCAGCAATCCTTTTGCTGATCTTGACTTTGAATCATTACCATTGTCAGAGACCTGTCCTCCTACATACGATGCAAGTTTACAGTTTAAAGATTTAAAAACTTTGACGCTTGATGCAAATCTCCCAGCGAGAGATAATTTAGCTAAACTTGCAAGTGAAATTTTATCAAAATCCCAAAATGGATGTCGGACTATCGGATGTAAAGGTACGCGCTAATTATCAACATCTAGGTGTGCTGATTCTCTTCGACACTCTTAACTTGGTGATTGATTCTATCGGAGCAACGCAGCTTGAAATGCTCGAATTTACTGAGTCAATTAACGAAATCTGCACTGTGATCTCTTCAACAAAGGCAAATGAAGAACCCAAAGCCAAAGCTAAGACTAAAAAAGTCCAAAAATACGAAGATGACTATTATGACGAAGACGATGACGACGATGACATGGCTGCGATCAGGGCCAGGAAAGTGATGTTTAAAAGACCAGCCCAGGCTGACGTTGAAGAAGAAGGTAAATTTGATCGTTAATTTGTAGATAAACAAGCAGAACAACAATCAGCAACCCTTAGCTTTGTGTCGTGTCTTACTTTCAACATCGATTTATTCCTTGACTCCAAGTTCAAAGCGTTTTATAATGAGGTTATTAAGAAAGACTGAAACTTACTTTTTGAACTGCACAACAATGAAAGCGGATATTCAATGGATGTAGACGGGACTATAGAAGTAAGCGTTTTAGAACTTAATTATTTACAGGTTAAAAAGTATTTAAAGGACGACGATGACTACCTTTCAGTTCAAACAAAAATCAATAGGAAGTTTAAGATCAGAGAGAACAAAGTCGATTATTTTGAGTTTATTTCAATATAAACAAAGCAATATTAAATATGCCTAAGTATTTGAATAATTAATTTTGTTAGCTTTTGAAATATTATGTTGAATCATTTTACTCGACTTGTTTTACTTCTTCTGTTTGCTGAGCTTGTTTTTGTAGTGAATAAAGCATAACAAAATCTTGTCTTATTGGATTATAGCCTTCAATCTCTTTATGTTCTCCTTCACCTAAAAAATAACTAATCAATAGTTTTTACTTTGTGTTTTAAGTAATTCATTAGCCTGATCTTCAAGTTTCTTTTGGTAGATTTTTTTCGCGAGTCTTTTAAGTTTCTGTTTTGCGGTTAATGGTTTGTCTTGTTCTTCATCTTGCTTTTCCTCTTCATTATCATCGCTTGTCCGTATCATTTCTAATAGTGCATATTTCATTAGCTCTGGGTCATGTACTGCTTCCTTCAGAGATTTA
>JAGYYN010010181.1:0-14376 GCA_021441665.1 Euplotes cf. woodruffi 2 WChen-2021 | reverse complement strand
CCCCAAAACCCCAATATATAAATAGCCTGTTGAACTCGCACTATAAATATTAAATTAAAACTTACCTAGCTTTCATAAGAAAATGATCTTTAGAAATCAAATTCAAAACAGTGCAAAGCAAATCTTTGCTTCAGAGCAGAGAAACATAACCTACAATACTCAAGACACTCAATGATGTAAGTTTTAGCTTTCTTCAGTGTAAATTTTGCGATTTAAAATACAAAATTAAGTTACGTTTGGCATTATGATGATTGAAGTGAAGGCATAGTGTATTTCACAGTATTTTTAGGTCTTTCGCTGTTAGCCTTCGACATGCTATTTCTTTTTTCTTTTTATCTAATGAGGAATTAAAAATAATACTCTTTGCCTTAGTAATTGTTCCAGAATACCATGTAGCCGCATACTCAGTGATGAATGCAAATGAACATCCACCTTATTTTGGGTCCGAAAACTTGATGATTTCAAGAACCTTGCAGGACCCACGCAGCAGTCCTGACTACTACAGCAACAGCTATATGGTAACGCAGGATCTTTGCCTTGATTCGAAAAAATGCGGAGAAAGGCATGATTTAGATCCTTTATGCCCGATCGCTAGTCATATTCCAGAAATTGCGAAGATGTGGTGAGTTTGAGAATCAGTCAGTTTTCCTCATCAAAATAACCTATTTGAATGCCTCAAACAACCACTCGGGACAACTGCTCCTCTGCAGACAAGTTACAGCCAAGACGACTTTGGATCTTCGTATGAAAAGTTCCAAGGTAAGAAGCGAATTTATTATCAAAATCAAATATTCAGATATCGAATTTGAATCATAAGAATCTGATATCATGAAATCTTCATTTAATTTTTGAGTCATTAAAAATATGTGGAGCGCTAATCCTGCTGCAGATTCTATAAATTATTAGCTTAATAGCTAAATAAGCTTTCATGATCTTCTTAGTGTTATTAAGTCGAGTTAAGATCCTAAGCATCTGAATGTCGATTTCACTTCTTGATAAAAATATTTTTAGTACCTTTTCAAAAGTTATAAAAATATACTCAGAGCCTCGTGCTCAAAGCATCCGGCAAGGCTGCTGTTAAATTCTTAATAAAGCAATAATAAAAGAAGGAGTGTTAGTCCGCTGTCGTTATTTTTCATCTAATAATACAGGAGAAATTTGAAATCAATCCAACATAATGGATGTTAGCTTGCATAACTTAAATCGGTCCCTACCTTCATAAAAAATTAATTTGATAATGATTATTTTTCCTCTGCAGAAATAAATCTTTAAATAGGAGCTGCGCAAACAATGTATGCTAAAGACAACGAAGTACTCGCGGCAGATGTTTCATATGAAAACCCAAGTGGAGAAGAATTCAAGCAGATAAGAGACCCAGGATACCATAATAGGAAAGATGTTGTAATCAAAAATATTTTCAGAACTTTCAGAAAGTTTTACGCTTTAAAGTTCAGCCACTTTTACGACTTCACGAAGAAGAAAATGTCCCGCATCCATCCTTCTGAAGCTGAGATTCTTCAGTGTGTCAGGGACTTCGCCTTAAGGACCTTCGGATCTGATGAAGACATATCCGTTATTGCCCTCATCGTTGCACTTCTGGATCCGAAGGCAAAGTATACTCATCAAAGAGGAATTTTCACTTTGATGAAGGACCATGTATGCAAGTTCTTATTCAAATTCAACAAAAGCCACTTGTACGATTTATTCCAGCTGCCGTGATTTATTATGTTGATGAGGTACTTTCTGAATGAAGTCGACATTGACAGTCTGATTCCCAGAAGTCGAAGAGACATGGATACATGGAGAACGTACACCAGACAGATAAACACGATCAAAAAGATATGCAGCGACCTCAGACTAGCATCCTCAAAGAACATATATAAATTATTCTAAACCTTCATTCTGAATTAGATGATATTTACCTTTTCAAAATTTGTCGAAGTATCCTCAAAATTAATTCTAGTTTTTAATAGTAATGCAATGAACTTAATTATGATTGGCTGACTTGCATTTCTCCATTTCACACAGAGGCTTTATGTGCAATCAACTCGGAGTAGGAGACGAGATCACTCTATATTTCTATATTTTGAATTGGTATTAAAATAACTGATATAGACTAAGGTCACTAATTATTTCTTTTTAAACATTCGGTAAGCCGTAGATTTATTTAAACTAAATAAACGAGGAGATCATAATTTTTAAAGTAAATTGATATATTTTATGATGTACGAAGGCTTCTAAAATCTATAAAATTTCAATGTAATTAAACTGTAGATGAATGCCTGTTGTAATCAAGTCAATTGGTATTAAAACTAGTTTTAAATTAAAAATATCTTATCAGATTCTTAAGTTAGTTTAGCTCTTTTAAGTACCACCTCGTACCTATTTACGTTTATTTTACGAGATATAGTTCTAAAATAGCATAAAATCGATTTACTAAATTATTAAATTTCTTAGCCTCAGTATATCATAAATCGAAGTAAGAAAAATCCAATCTCGTACTTATTTTTAACCAAACTGCATTGAGAGTGTCGTTTCTTATGCTTAAACTAATTCGCAGATGGTAAGTATCCAAAATTATTACAAATTTTTTAGTACCATTAGAACCCTTCTGTATGAGTCATAATCTTGATATTATAAATTATTCGATTTGCGCTCCACTGATTTCCAGTCGGGGGCATCACTAATCATTAGCAAGCACGAACAGCAAAGCAATCAATAGTGCAAATCACTCGGTGAATGCTGATAATTTTATTTATTTCCTACATTTTGAGGATTTGGACTTGAAAATAATAGTTTAGTTTTTTGAGTAAGTTTTGAAATATAATTTTCAACAAAATCCAAGGCTATTATAATCAAAATTTTAGTCTTTGAAGCAACTAGTCAGCCGATTTATCCGCGGCCGCCAAGCCAGTATCACGACATCTCGATTTGCACATACTGCATTTAATTTGTGTTGACGGCGTTTCCAAAGGAGACATCGAGTCGTGCTTAAATTCGAATTTTGAAATCACTCAAAATTAAGTCTTTGCAAATATAGTAATTTGGAATTCTTCATACCCGTCTCTGCTTCTCACGTCTCCTTGGATGCTTGATATTTACGCATTCAGAGACTTACAGCGGGGGTTTGGAGACAAACTGGCTGTTATTGGTATCGGTATTGGGGAGGATAGTCTGCTAATCACAGTTGGACATGCAGTCGAGACTTAACGAGCGAAGGTTACAGGTAATGATCGGCAGTTATATAATTTTACACTCAATGCTTTTATATATCCTTCAGGCTGTAAGCAGAGGAAAGAGAATAATTATAGCTACAAATGACTAAGACTAAGACAGACGGGGTTATGAAGTGAAATACTGCAAATTTCAAGTCTTTAAAATTATTAATATCATTATTATTAATTTGTTATGGTTATCTTACAAGCAGTTAAAATTATGATCAGTATTTTTGGAATATTTCGCCCATTTTTATGAGTTATTTGGACGTTTGGGAGAGTAAATAATAAGTTTTGGTTATTTTTCAGCAATATTTTAACTTAAACAGTTTCAGGTAATGACAAGTATTGTTGAATTCAGCTAATGAATGGTTAGTCAGTTAATGTCATTAATCAAGCTATCTCTTTATGATGATAAATAAAAGATGTCGATTATCGTATTTATTTAGATATGGTAAAAGTTTAGAAGCAATAAAATATCGAACTAAATTTTTTTTTAAATTTCCTAATAAACCTACCTATATATGAATTTTAAATATTTCAAATTAAAATATCAATTGTATAAATTTCCCTTTACTTAAAATATCATACATACCTGAACAAGTAAGAATTAACTGTGATATACAAATAAACATCATTATTTTCTTGACTCGTTATGTGAAAATTTTATCATTTTAATAGTACAAACTAAGCTTTAAATATATCTTGAGAAGAAAGCAAGTGCTAAAGTATTTAAAATCAAGTTTTGAAAAATAAAAAATAACCTGATTCGTCCATCCGTCTGCTCTCCAACAGCATATAATAATTTTCGTAGGTATATCTTTCCCGGGCTTAAAACTTCGATTATTTTTGATTTAGCGATTGCATTTCCTGCATCTTTTCAAATACTTTCACAATGAGTTGCAATGTTGAGGCATCTAAAACCCGATTTAGATCTCGTCACTGGTTTTCTGCACACTAGTGACGGGGATTGATAAATTCTCGGATGGCATGGGCTGCAAATAGAAACAAAAATTAGGTGTGGAAGTTACAATTATTTTCAACTATGATCCCTCGAATTCCAGAGCAGAGAAAATAATTATCGTCTGCTCTGAATTGAAAACTCAGATTTTTAGATTTGTATAATTGATAACTACTCATTGCAAAACCAAATCTATAATGATTCTTATGCACAAAAACATATAGGACTATGCATTCGTGGCATGATATTTAGTCCAATCTCGACTGGGCTGAATTTATTATTCCTACAAGATACATACAGACTTGGTTGATTTTATATTAACCGATAATTTTTAGTTTTGTATTTAGATAGTTTAAATAAGTGTCATGATGAAGTTCTAACAGTTCTGCTTTAGTTTTACTATACTAATGTAATGAATCTCTTCTTCTGGTCATATCACTATAGTTTAGCATGTTTAATAATACAATTAACAACTATCTATGCAAAAGGTTAAATTAACATAAATACAAGGTTAAAATATAGAATTCTATTTATAATTGCAGTTTTATCTTCTTGCCAATAATTCGATACCTTTAAAAGCACAAAAAATAAATAAAATTGCTATTTTCCATCAATTAAAAAATATTTTATTTTTAGGTGAAATTGTAATAATATTTTTGAATTCACTCATTATGCAGGAACTGTGGAAGGATCTGAACCACACATTTTTAAAATACGTCCACCAGCACAAAGCTATATCGACTGCTTTGATACTACTTGGAGGCCTGACTGTGCTTAAAACCGGCCTTTCGTCTCTTTGAGGTCTGTGGAAAATGTTTTTGAGGCCGTCCAAGAATCTTTACAAAAGATATCAAGGCGGATATGTTGTTATCACTGGTGCCACGAACGGCCTTGGACTCGAATATGCAAAACAATTCGCACAAAAAGGATTTGATCTTGTACTCATCTCAAGAGATAATGAGAAATTACAGAATGTTAAGAAGGAAATCAGCTTAATGTCAAAAGTCGATATCATTACTATTGCATTTGACTTTAGCACTCCTTATTCAGATGAAGCATATCAAGAACTTAAAGATAAGTTGCTCGATGTTAAGAATGTATCTGTGCTCATCAACAATGTGGGTGCTTTATACTACTTACCGTTTGTTGAAATGAACATGAACCAGATTAACACAATGATCCAGGTGAACTGCGTTCCTCAAGCGTTCATGAGCAATACTTTGATTCCATCGTTAATCAAAAGATCGAAGGATGAAGGCAAAAGATGTGCAATTATCAACATTAGCTCAGTTGCGCACTACACGCATTTAGTAAATGGCGCAGTGTATGCCGCAACAAAATCGTATAACTACACGCTTTCAGATGTGATGAGAAAAGAAGTAGGAGACTACATCGATGTGCTTACAGTCTTTCCCGGTCCAACTTTATCAAATATGATCAGGTTCAAAGGAGCATATGTAATCCAGCCAGAACAACATGTGAAGTGGGCACTCAGCGATCTTGGCCAAAGTGATTACACTTATGGACACTATCTCCACTACCTGTACTGCAATATGTTTAAATTACCGCTTTGAAAGTACTATTATGCCCAGATGAGACTAAGATTGCAGAGAGAAGAACAAGAGAATAAGTAATATGCTGATTTAAAACCATTCAAATATTTTATTTATCGAAATAGTTTGTTTACATAAGATAATTGGTCATAAATAAAAATAGATTTAACAGTGATTGAATAGTCTTCTTTTTGATAATTAAGCATTTAGTGTTATTGAAACCAATAATAAATCTAATCATCGTTAAACTCTGTATAAATAGAAGACTCTTCTTCCTCAGAAGAGACGTGCAGGTCTAAGTCCTTGTTGCTTGAATTTTTACTTTTCGAGTCTCTTAAACTATCTTTTTTCTCATTTGCGATTTGGTCGAGCTGTTGGTACATCTGCTTTGGGGTCTTGTAGCTCATAGAAGGCTGCAGTTTCTTCGCAGTTCCAACTTTTATAGAGGAATTATCACTTTTTGCTCTATCTGTATCTTTTAAATTTGATATTCCTCCACTTTTGTCTAACGACCCCTTGCTGAGTGACTTTGGCAAACTTGCTTGAGATGATACGAATTTGTCCTCTTTTAGCTTATCTTTCGAACTATCTCTAATGAGCTCTTTTCTCTGAAGATTGGTTTTCGGAAGCTTGTTTGATTTATTCGATTCAATAGTCTCTTTGCTACTTTTAAGTTTCTTGTCTTCTTTGCTACTTTCAAGAGACATTTCAATTTCTGATTTCCGTTGGATTTCTTTGTTCGAGCCAAAGCTAATTTCTTTTGCGTGCTTGTCCTTTGACCTGTTTCTATCAATGCTAGATTTTGAGTTTGAATCTCTACTTTTTGCATTATCCTTCTTAAACTTTTCAAAGTCTTCTTTGAGTTGTCTGAGTTGTTGGAGCTCAATGAGGATGGCCTTCATTGCATCTTGACTCAATAGTACATCTGGAGACTTCTCTTCTTCCTTGTATTGCTCAGCAGCGCTTTTAACTTTAAGTATTGGCCTTTGCTGCACCTCCACGTACTTCTGTTGACTGCTGTGAAGATGTTCAATTTGGTATCTTCCATCATTCTTCGGCTTCGAAGCTGATTTCGGTAATGCCTTGCTGACTAATTCCTGTCTTCTGGCTCGAGTTTGAGCCTGAGACTGCTGCTTCATCTTTTCAATGCCTTTAGGATTGTGGAATTGCATTGAAGGAGGACAAAACGGTTCATTAAGAGCTTGAAAGAAACCGCCTTTCTTCTCCATAATTTTCTCGCTTGCGAAGTCTTCCATTTCCTGTTTATTTATGCTGCATAAAGAGCTTTTTGATATCTAAGACTTCGCTGCTGTCGACATGTTCCATATCGTCAGGCTTATTTCTGATTCCCTTTTGATTTTGAGGTCTTTTGTCCTTGCTCCTGCCTCGATGGTCTATGTTTTTGGTTTCTTCACCGACTGATTCCTCTTGGATTTCGACTAAAGCAGTGTAAATAAAGCAATCGTACGAATTTCGATTTTGTTTTCCATTTCGAAAGGATTCTTCTCTACTGCAGCTTTAGATTCAACTTTGATTTCGTGTTCTGTATCGTTAGTAATTGTAATTTACCTCTGGAGGATAGAATTTTGCCTTTCTTAGCAGACGACTGAGGCTTGGTAACCTTGACATCGTAATTGATTTCTTCCTCGTCTACTTCAGCTTCGAACTGTTTGTGTGTAATTCTTGCTCCGCGAATTGCAGTCCCTTTCTTACGATCTCGTTCTTTCAAGACCTCGACGTTGAGTGAGTCAAGCAGCGATATGCAGATGGTAGCGTCTAACTTGCCGATTGGGTTCTTGAGGTTATCGAAAAGAGTGATCGAACTTCGCTTTAGATTTGTGCTCGGGTCTTCATAGTTCAAAAATGCTTTATTTTGTGCAAAAATATTCAAACTGATGGTTGTCGAGGCTGTACAATGAAACGTATTTAGCATACCTTTTATACTTGTGTTCACTGGATCTGCATCGACAAACATCACGAATGCCGGCTTAGAGTCAAGTCATGCGTAAAGGTCGTCTGAGTGCATTGAGAAAGAAGTCTTCTTGCCGCTTCCTAATGTTATTGTTCCATTCGAACTTAAACTTGCTTTTATTAGTAATGTTGGAAAGTCTAAAAATCGAATTGCAATCGCTGGATTTTTAATATTGTAGAGATCCTTTGAAAAATTTATATCGTGAGCAAAGAACTGGAAGCAGAAGTAGTATACTCCTGGTGAACGGTCTATTGGAATTTGTCTACTCATAATATTTAAATTATAAATTCAAAATAGTAATATTTAATCTATAAAATTTTGTATTCGCATTTATTTAACTAATTTAAAATCCTTGCTATATTTTTATCATTTAACATAAAAACATTGAAAGTTACTAAACCCTTTACTGAGTAATATTATGATTACAAGAGAAATGCTTTTTTGAACTTAAACATCAGTTCGTCATTTTTGTTGAGTAACACATCTCTTTCCTGAATTAATGCTCTTTTGTTCTTGCTAACTTTGCTTGTAAACGATCCGTTAATGCTAGATGTAATACCGTTATCGTTAATTAAGCTTTTGAGCTGAATTCGTAATTCTCGGTTTTTCTTTAGTATATTCTGGCCTTTGAGTTTATTAATCCTGACTTCTTTGCCTTTCTTCGACAGGTCTCTGACCTTGACAAGCACGTGAGTGAGCTCTGTATTAAACGTAGCTAAGATCTTGAGAGACTCTAAGAACATTTTATACTGTTTGGTCGTCTCTATCACCTGGTCTGTGTAAGGAGTGGACTTTATAAAAACATTTGTATCTTTTCTTCGTATTCCTCGAACATATCCAACTCAATGTACTCAATGTCTCCTGATGCCTTTCTTTGGTGCAAAGGCTTTTTAAATATTTTATTCTTGCTGATCACATTTTTAGTTGCCTTCATCGTGTGATGGATGAAGTCATCGTCTTCCTGCATTTCTATCTCCACGGAGTCGTTGTCGTCTTCTCTTTGATGATTGTTAGTCTGCGAGTTTAGGTTTTTAATATCATTCGTCCGGTACATAACAAACTCTTCACCTCCAATACTTGCTTTGATTCCTTTTGCGGGATCAGGATTGAAGCTTATCGAATTTTGTTGGGCTGCATACTCACAGTTTTTCATCATTTGTCTGTTTCCCTGAGTCGAGTCAAGGTGGTTTGCGAATTCACTAGAAGTGCTAATAGCGTCGTTATTTAACCCTGATCGCGATGCTGTTAGTTTATTCTTGATTATCGATGCTCTTTGCTTATACTTTCCATCGGGTATCGATGGCTTCCTGTTCTTCATAGATCAGTAGTCGTTATCAACAAATGATGACGGCACTGTATTCGAGCCACTTGGTGTCTCTTTAAATATCATTGACTTGACTGACGATTCAACTGTAATTATTGGGTTCACATCAATGCTGTTATTGCCGTCGTGCATTCTGAGCCTTCTTTGGCAGTTGTCGATGTACTGCGGGTGCTGGTTGGGCTTAATATCTAACTGATTGTTTAAGTTCTTTTGAAAGTCCAAAAATGCTTGGTTTTTACTCCTCATTTTTAACTTTTGGTCTTTTAGCAACATCGGTGAGTTTTCGTTAACTAGCTCTGGCTGAAGGATCTTCTCATCGCTATCAGTTCTGATATTTTCAGATGACGTTTGTTCAGTAATGTAAGGCTTTAAGTCATAGTTATTATGGCTTTCAGGAACTTCCTGATAGCCGATGTCATTTTCACTAATGATTTTTTGAGTCGATACTTCATCATCTGAATCCTGTAATCAATCGTTAATTCTTTGCGGGGAAACTGAGTTAAACTTGTCCTTTTTAATTTCATTTATAATAAATTCGCTGTCGTCAGCTTCAATATGTTTATTTTCTTTCTTGCGAGCATTCTGGGCTTTTGCTTGTTTTTGTTCTTTCTTTTTATTCTGTTCTTCTTGCTGAATTTTCATTTCTTCAAGTATTGCTGTAGTAAAAGTTAAGATTTTGCTAATCAAATGGATTTATTGTTTTGACTATTCACTCAAAGTAGTATTTTAAATCAGCAATATACAAAATGCCTCACATCTGCTCTTAAGATTAATACTCTCATATGAAGCTTTAGATTACCTAATTTGCCTTCTTTCTGCATCAGTTCGCGAATATAAAACTGCAGTTTCTCTGTGAGTTCAACAATCGCGATCTTGCTGTTTTTAAGAGCTTTCGTAAGCGCCACTCAGTTGGCGCAAGCAGGCATCGGATCGCAGCTGAGGTTGCACTGCGACTCGAATGTACTGCTCAGTTGGCTGTACTCTTTCAAGTTCTTTAGCTTTGGCTTTGAAGAGGTATCGAGAGTTCATTCTGGAAGCGTTGGCTTCGATGATGTTGATGATACGTACTGCCTGCTCAACACGTGGTTATAATTTGATAGTATCGATGCGTCTGTCTCCAGAGCTTTATTTAAACAGACTGCTTGTTGACGCATTGCGAGGTATATTTTCTTTACCTTTGTCAAAGAGGCTAAATCCTTTGTCTTTAACCGGCCTGTTTGTCGAGGGATCGCAGAGATTCGATAGTTTGTAGCTTAAATCTGGCGATTTAATGCTACTTAGCTTTGTCAGTATATTTGAGTCCTGAACCGGACGAACATCTTTCGATGAACTTTCTCTTTTTATTAAGGATAGATTCGATTGAGATCTCATTAACGTAAAATTGGATAGAGGAGGTCGTTTCATCTTCAATAAGCTTATTTGAGAACTGTTGTGAGCTCCATCAGTTTTCTTTAATTCCTCGTTATTTAAATCCTTTGTCGAGCTTGAGTTGCGCTTTTGCAAGAAAAATTTACGTCGCGATTTTGATTTTGAAATAGCTTTTGGACAATCAACTTGGTTTGATTCTGAGCTTTAATATAATTAAGTTATCTAGCTTTAGATTAATTTTAAACCAATTTAACCAATAATACAAATTGCTTGGTACATTAAAAATATTTTGATAAGTTCTTTACCTATCTAGAGTGCGGCCATTTCCTTTCATTTAATAATTCTGCAATTTTTAAATTTCAAACTTAAATGCTGATTATGCGCAATTAGACGATTCAACAAAAATAAATAATAGTGCGTTGAATGGTGGTCTAAGGCGATAAATCATTAAGATTTCCGATTTCACCTTTATGATGTACAGAATATTTATTTGAAAAGGTTCTCTGTTTGCTGCTAATCATACCAGCAGGTTGCATTCTTGCGGGGTCTATTTTCTCAGCTCTTCTCGCAGATCTCGTCAGTGAGCCCATGCGGTCACACTGATAATAATCCGACTCCTCCTTAATACTGCTTCTTTCAGTTCTTACTTCGGATATCGGAACGGTCATGTTGTCATATTTAGTGTTGTAGGGGCTGTAATTATATTCGCTTTGGGTCGTCGAAGGCTTCAAAATGTTCCCCGACATCATGCTAAACTTTAGTATATTCAGCTTACCTCGCTTCAACTTTGGCTTTTGTCTTGACTCTAAAATTTCTGACTTCATCGACTATCTTCTCAATGTTAATAAGGGAAAGGCCTTTGTTGACGTCGTCGTTTGAGCGAAGCAAATACATCGACCTCTCTAGGCCCTGAATGACATTGATATCCAACGCGTCGTTTTGCGTGATGATGTTTTGATATAATAAACTGTTTCTTTCATGAGCCAAAATTGAATTCCGCAAGAATTTATTTTCAGCCTTCATGTCCTTTTCGTTATCGCGAATTAGCTCAATCGTCGATTTGAGATTTGAGTTCTCCCGCTTTAAATTTTCAAGTTCATTTGTAACCTGTCGGATGGTCAGGCTATCCCTCCAATTTTTATCTTTTAATGATACGATTTGCTGGTTTAGTTCGTGCTTTGTGTTGTTCAGTTGCTCGATGTCGTTGCTTAAACTTTTAATGAGTAAATTTGTATTTGTAGAGTCAGCAAAGCCAATGTCCCCTTTGAATCTAAGTTCAGCCTCCAGATCTGTTATTTTATTCTGCAGGTCTTCGATTACCATTCTTAGATCTTAAAGCAATTAGATGTAAAAGTGATCGTACGGAAGCAAATCAAATTCAAATAGAAATGTAAAATAACAATATTTATCAGAAAGATTAACAGAAAAAATCAGCAAGTAACGAAAGATTATACTATTTTATAATTTTTTGTTTGATAAAATTTATCTCAACGATAAGGGATAATTAATGCATGGGTTTGAATTTGCAATTATGGAGCAAAATTTAAATCGCAAAACTGAATATTTTCAAACAAATTTAAGTAATATATAATTCAGCATGAATAATAAATATTTACTGTTATCATCTTGAGTTTGGTTGAAATTATCGTTGGCGCTTTGAACTTTGGTCTCAAGTTCATATTTAATTTTCCTCAATTCTTCAATCTCATAGTTTTTATTTTTAACGAGTTTATTAAGTGCAATATTGTCATTTTGAAGTTCATCTTTCTCAAGGATGAGTTCATCAAGCTGTCTTTGAAGCAAGAGTAAATTGGGGTCGACTCTGCTATTCGCTTCTTGTAGTTTATCCTCAAGCTTGATTAATTTTAGTTCAAGCAGGGAGATCTCGTCGTTTAAGTCTTTGTTAATGCTAAGTGTATTCTGGAACTCTGTGTTTACTTTCCTCAACATGCTTTCGTACTTATCAATCATGCGCTGTTTCTCGCTAAGCTTTTTAATAAGACTTGCTTCATTTGAATCCTTCTTATCAGGACTTTCGCTTGACATATCGGAGGGAAGCTTTAAGTTGCTCGTGAGAGTGTCATGTTTCAGCTGTTTCTTTTTCTTTTTGGTCACATTTGGAATGTTGATGCCGTCGCTATCTTTGCTCCTGAAAACAATAGGACTCGGATCGCATTTATTTGGCCTCAACTATACTTTTACAGATATCTATTTACTTTTCTTTCAGCGCTTTGCACATTCCTCAAATTTATTCTTGTCTCTTTATGCTCGCCAATCGGTATTGCAGCTGAGGAATTTTGTTGAGTTTGGTGACTGACTAACTTCTTTAAGTTTTCGTTGCAAGTTTTGTTCTCTGGAATTGGAAACGCAGACTCATACTTTCTTTTGATATTTCTTGCATCAGAACGATGATCTAATACTTCAGTATGAGACACCCTGCTGCTTATGCTTTTGTTCTTCAGCTCATTCGTATTCTCAACTTGCACTTTGAGGTCTTGGATATCCTTGCTGTCCAGCATGTGTTTAATAAACTCACTTTTTGAAGAATCTGGGTTTGCTTTATTCTTCAGGTGGAAGTTGCTGTGCTTTCCTTTCTTTTGCTTTAAGCTGTTATTAAGAGCTTGAGTGAATATCTCAGGCTTATGGACTTGAGTTACAGATCCGATTTCAGATTTAAATTGATTAGCTTTTATTCCATCTTTCTTCCTGATTCTTGGGCTTCCACCTTTGCCGTGGTTACTTTTAAACTGCCTTGAGTTGTCTAACTTGTAGTACTTCCTGCCTTCGTCTAAGTGATCTAAATATGATAATCCGAACGTACGGTATTCATTGGTGAGCTTATTTCAATCTCTCTAAGTTTTTATTCTCCATATTTGTCGTTGTATTTGGGTGATACATAGTTTCTTTGCTTTCGCTCGAGATCTTTACTGCTTCAGAGTCAAAATTATCTTGATTCGAACCTCGGCTTTGATTATATTTCGCTTTTACCAGATCTTGAGTGTCATCAAGATTTACTTGATGCACTTTTTCTGCAGGACTGGCTGTGAGTCGTGGGTCTTCTCTATATCTGTCTTTGATTGAGATTCCTTTGCTTGCAGACTGCTTCTGTTCTTTATTGTCTTCTAATGATGCTTTGAAGCCAAGACCGTCAGGAGAGTTTGGCATATTACGATCTGTTTTATGTTTGCCTCCTGAAGTATAAGATTTATTACTTACCATCTGTCTCAACCGCATACTTTGGAACGTACAGGCTTCTGTAGTTGCTTTCGGACAGTGCGTCTGAAGCAGATCTTTGGTTTCTTAATACTGACGCCTGAAGGACTGAGTCAACTGAGTCCTTGACCACGTCCTGCATTTGCTTTAGGTTCTTAAAGTCTACTTCGCTCTCAAGATCTCGAGAGTCTCTTATATTTGAAAGGGACTAGCGTCTCAGCTGTGATCGAGTTTCCTATTGCCCTTTGTAGTCCTCGTCTTGCTGGTGTAAGTTGTTGTTCTGTTATAGATTTTTCTTTGAACTAAACAAGCACATTTAGTGTTGAAAATATGCAAAAAATTGATATCTTTCCATGTGGATATAAAGCAGATCTTAATGATTGAAAAACCAAAAAAATTAAAAGTGACCAAATGCTAATTTGCTTATTTATTTTAATTTTTTTATTTATTTTTTCGATAAGTTTTATCAATAATTCCAAATGTAAGTAGCTTTTAACGACAAATTACAAATGCAGTGTTTGTGCTTCAAAGCAAGCAATTATTGGTAAATGTAGAATTCGTGTTGTTTTAAGTAATTTTAGATATTTTAAATTGATTTTCAAGATTATCTTATTTTCAAGATATTGTGCTGCCAAAATCAAATCAGCTTTATCTTTTGTAGATAAAGCAAAGTTAGAGCTGTACCAGAAGTTCTGTTCGAGTCTGGCTGATCCATGTTGCAGAGAGATAATAAAATATAAATATAAATTCGATTAAACTTTTATAACTTA
>JAGYYN010010148.1:0-14735 GCA_021441665.1 Euplotes cf. woodruffi 2 WChen-2021 | reverse complement strand
AACGAAAAAGGTAATATTTTACTTTGGTATTTAGATCTGAGAAAGTCTTCATTGAATACAAAATCAATTTTTAATAAGTTTTGATAGACTATGTGCTGATTGAGATAATATTACTGCTTGATGTCTACTTTAAATTAAAATTTTAAAGAAAAGAAATTATATTCAGGTTAGTAAATAAATATTTGAATAGTGTTGATTTCGATGTTATAAATGTATTTGAAACAGCAAGTAAGAATTAGTAAATTAGAATGCAAAGCTCCATGTTCCTGTGAACTCATTGTCAATATTGATTTCAGTTGACTTATATGCTTCATGTAAGAACTTCAAATATTGGTCGTATTCAACAAGACCATACCTTCCGATATTGTACTTCACTTCAAGATAGTCTCCTTTTTCGTATAAAATTGGAGAATAGTCAATTTTAAGTCCATTTAGTATTGGATAGAGCTCTGCAACATACCTAATTACTCTTGGTTTTATTTTTAACTTTGAATAATACTCAAGTGCATCATCAGAGTCTTTAAGTACCCCTTTCTGAGTTCTCTCCTTATACTCTTCTTCATCTTCAAACACTTCAACAAAGATATCAAGTAGTTTTCTTTGCTCATTGGCATAAAAGCCAAGTTTCAATATCTGTTGTGAGTTTTCACCCATATCAGCTAAGATGTACTCGAGGAGTTTTTCAATGAACACAAGAGAGGCTTTAAAGATTTGATCTGAGAACTCGCTGCATCCAAATACTCTTTCCTCCATTTCTTTGAGCTTAATATATTCAAATCCGAATACTCGCTGGGTATTGTGATAAGCAACAAAAGCTCCGTCCATGTCTCCGATCTTGCACTGAGCGATGTACCTATACCAAGTAAGCCGATGGCCGAATGCGTTGATTTACCTCAAAAAGCCTCCTCGAATGAGATCATAGTATTCTCTTTCAAAGCTGGAGTGTTTTCCCCTCTTTTTAATTATTTCGTAGCCGAGGTAGTCAATGTAATTCTTGATGTCGTATCTGAGCACAGCCGCGGATCGGGTCTTGATTTCAAACACAATATTTTCGCCTTTTTCATTGACGCCTTGGCAGTCGATCTGCGACCTCAACATCATGCTGTTGATTTTTGAATACTTGAAGTAGTCTTCCTCGATGACTGCAGATTTCTTTGTTTTACCGGTCACTGGGTCGATGATGAATTTGCCTCTAAAGTCATCGGCTTCGTTTTGAATCATTTTCTCCATATATTTGCCCATTTTTAAAAGCACGATGTTCGAGGGCTCGGCAAAGCCGGAGTCTGAGTCTATCGCGTATATTTTGTTCTCTTTGTCAATCATCCGCAGGAATACTGAGCTGGGCTTTCTTTGTGACACCATGAACTTTAGTGGCTCTCTGTCGTACGGCTCACTGAGATTTGTGAAATGAGGCGACTTGTAGTTGGATATCGTGTAGTACATGTGGCTCATAACCGATGCGATCGTCGACGTAGACATTAAATACTTGCATTCGTTATTTTTCGCCATTTCGATCAACTTCACGTCTTGTGATGGTGGGTTGTACTGAGAAATGCACGAATCGTCGATCTCTGAATACTGAGGCAGCCTCATGTAGAAGTCCCCTAGCCTTCCGTGGTTAAGTCTGTTAATACTTTCGGTTGGAAAGATTCCTGGAATGTTTAAAATTTTATCGAGGCCGTTTGCTAGTGTTGGAATCATGCCTAATCAATTTCACAGTCACAAGCTTACTTTGAGGCTGGAACGGGTTATTGATACGAAGTATCTTCGCCTTATGAAATTCAAGAAACTTTGAGTTTGAAAAATTAGTCACGTTCACGTCGTAGTTTACGTTTGTAATTGGAGGTAAACTTTTCTCTTTGTCAGCATACTTTTGATTCATTTTATATCCTTCAAAGCATGGAAAAGAGTCAAATCTAAAAATATGACAAACACGCTTACATATTATAGTTAGATCTGTTAAACATTTTATATTCTTTAGTCCTTGCAGAGTTTCGGAGCTTTGCAACAAAACTACCTCCATATTTGTCATTGATTATCTTTTCAAATGAATTAAGATCATTAAGGTCGGCGTCAACGCTAAATTGGTTAGCAGTGAAAGGTCTCCGCCTTGATCTAAACTCCATCGACTGTAGAATGATAGCGATATGCTTACCTTTTGTTCATTGTTTTCAGTCGCGAGTCTCCTGATCCCAGAATAACCTGTTTTGGCAGCTTTCTTTTTAAAACCCAACATTTTGTATAAAATAACTAAGACCGTCTATTTATATTTATGCAAATATATAATTGAAATATGAAGCCGATTATGGAGGTTAACAGACACAAGAAAAAAAAGAGCTTGATAAAAAGCGGATGCACGAAGCAAAAAGAGGCAACGAATACATGTAAATATCTTGCTGACCGTAACCAAACTCCCTTCACAGTCTTGCTTTATTTAAGTCTGCTTCTATCATGTGAACGCAAGTTAGCTGAGTGCAAATTCATAAATAAAACAGCAGTGTAATTTTGAAATAGCGATATAAAAGGCATCAGTGCAACGTCTCAGAGCAAATCCTTGTCAAAAGTCAAATACCACAACACTAACAGTAATTATTAGACTCAGCCACTGGAAATCAAAGATATAGGAGGCAATGGCAGAGGAGGGGAACTTGAATTAAAGCTGATCAAACTCGGCCCTAAAACCAGAGCGAGGAAATAAGTTAAAATCAACCCCGGAAAGATTCGGTAAAATATTGCAATAACTCTGAATGTAAAAATACTCAGCCTCTGCTCATGCACGATGACAGTTAGGACCTGATAATAAGTTTTAGGCATGGATTCTGAATAATTTTAATATAAAACAGGTTGCTGCCTAATTTTATTTTGTAAACTTATTTAATAATTTAGCGAATTTTTAAGCAAAACTATATATTTTTGATTGATAAAAATATCTAGTCTTATCAGTACAATGTGCGATTATTTAGTAAAACCATTTGTAATTTTTCGATTTTTAAATTCAAAAACTCTACATAAAAACGTAATTTTACCTAGGCTTAGTATCAATAAAAAAGATATTTTAAAATCAAATAAAAATAGCAATTAATGGATATAAATTAGATTTGCTATGAGTCAGCCGGAATTCGTATTTAAACTAGATAAATCTTGCTTTTTTCCGATCAATCTCAGTAGTCTTGTTCAGATCATGAATTCTCAAATAAAAATATTTGTGCTTTTGAACTGTGAGATTTTGAGTGAAGAATAAAATTTAGACCAAAACAAATTAAACGATGATGAAAAACAGCACAGAAATATTATTAAATTTGAATTCAAGTAGAGAGCAGGATATTTGCAGCTCTATTGAAAGCATTGACGGTATGCCTAAGTCTTATCTTAATAGAGACTATGAATAAAAGCCACATGAAAGGGATCTTCGAACGATCAACTCCGAAAGAAACTGATATCAAGAAATTTGTACTTACTGATAAAAGCTGGAGAGAAATGAAAAAGAATAAGAAAGCAGAAGATCATAAGCCTACCAGTCAATGTAAATTTAAAAGAAAATTGTATTATAGATACAAAATATTTTAATAAACATAACGAGCAAAGAAAAAGCAACGATCAGTCTTCAATAATTGAGGATGTATATAACCTTGAAGATAATAATCTCATATCAAACATAATGAGCAACATATCTCCAAAGAACAAAAATATAAACGAGAAAGCAATTAATCTTCTCCAAAAGAAAGATACAGCTGAGATTTAAAAGCAACAACTCCTTCAGCATACCTTCATCAGGTCTTTATATCTTCAATATGAACTCAAATGACGTTTTAAAAGATCCAAAAACTTACATAGAAATCCGAAATCTTGAGTCCCGTAATAAGCGTACAAAAAGACTCGAAGATGGAGGAGGTACGACAGAACAAGTTTCTGCGCTTCCTTCATTGCAGCAAAACCCGAACGGCCAAGAAACAAATGGAGTGTTGTATAAGACCAATGCGTTCTCGAATTACCAAAAGCCTAGTCAGTGAAACTTTCTATATTACTACCTTTCAAAGAAAGCGAATAACAAATAAGCACTTGATTCGCAAAAGCTTGAAAAAGATCAACAAGGCCCACCACTCAGTCAACTACGTTAATTTAAACACCAATGAAAAGAGCGTCCAAAACGCAGATTCATCTGAGGCGAATAAGCAAACTGAGCCGCAGCCAACCAGCGTGATAAAAGTAAGTCAAGTTCGCTATTTTATAGCAGACTTCCAAACGCTCTGGGTCGGAGAAAGCAACCATTACGAATACAACCCATCGGACCAAGATCGTCGCGAACGTCCAAAATAGAGCTGGTAATTGCAGTCTAAATAAAAGCCAAAATCTTGGTGTTTAAATGCCTCGCTGACTGTGTATAATCTTTGGAGGTTTAGAATACTGATCAACTGAAGAGTCGCTGCGCAAAAGCACTGAGTCAAAGACAAAATATGAAAACTTCGATAAAGAACTCGCGCACATGCATAATCGGATATTTAAGAGGAACTCGAATAACTTAAGCAACATCAGCGGCACTTCTTTTCCTATCGAGAGCTACAAAAGCCACCACAAGATGATGAGTCTAACAGAGCAAAAGAAAGGCAGTTTTATGCAGAAGAACTGCGGCAGGTCGATCTCGACCTTATCGCAGTGAATTAACAACGCGAAGGTAAGCTGCCTCTAATCCGTTAGACTGTGATTTACAAGAACAAGAGAGCAAGCAATAAGCAGAGTCTTGCTGAACACTACAGGGCAAGAACCAACGGTGCGAACTCGATTGTCTCGAATAAAGATAAATCGAAGCTAACGGACATCGGTAAGCTTTAGCAGCTGTAAATCTGCATTTTGACCGATTGTAATTACCGATGTAGACCAGCTTACTCCAGATGTGAAGATGTTGCTGATCCACAGCAAGCTCGCGTAAACAGCGGTAGGGCTTGATTACGCTATAGCATTAAATTTTAGAAGCAATCGTAAATTGATAATTCAATTAAATTGTAAAAGTTATTTTTAACTGAAAATATGAAAAATTAGGGACCATAAGAAGATATCTTATTTGATCGGCTACTTTTAGTAGTTCAAAATTGATGAGACAAGGTAAATACCAATAGATCTAGTTATTCACAACATTCACAGCATATTAGGCAATTAGGAATGATTTGCAAAACTGATATTATTCTTGTCTTTTAATATTTACACCAACAATTTATTTTCTTATTTTAGGAGTTTTAATTATGTAAATTAACTGATAATTTGATAAGAATTTTAAATGTTTGTATAAGAAAAGTATAAATACACAATTTAGGCTTTAATTTTGCAAAATTAGCTTTATTGAACAGTAAAATATCAGTATGCTTTCATTAAACTTTTACTTGAATGATAGCTAACCTATATTTTTAGTTTTTATTAAATTCAGATCATTCTGAACACGGAATTCCATTAAGGGAGCACTGGGAGTATTTGATTATCGATGAAGGTACAATGCATAAGCCAATCCCGCATTCAATTAGAAATTCAACAGAAATATCAAAAATGAGAAAATACTTGATCGACTTCATCATTCACATCGGAGATAGACTAAAGCAAAGGACCCTAACACTCCACATTGCCATTTACTACATAGGTATCACAGAATTTTAAATATTGTAGACCAACTATTAATTAACGGACACCTGAGCCAAATAAAGAAAGACCGGCATTTGTGGGGAGTCACCGCCCTCTTCATCGCTTCAAAATACGACGAGATTGACAGAAATATTCCTTACATCAGAGATTTTGGCGAAATTTCATCAAGAGCAAAATATTCTTGGTCTGAAGTTACAAGATGTGAAACCGCATTTTTAAACTTGTTGCACTGGAATCTTTACGCCATTTGCCCAATGTACTTCCTTTCACCGCTGCTATCACTTGGACTGATATTCGAAGATGACAGCTGAGACAAACCACTCAGCAGCAAGGACATATTAGCTGATTCAAATAAGGCAAGAGTTCAGTCGCTCCAAAAGTTCTCAGAATTCTTTGTTGATATTGCGTTTCAGTCGCTTGAAATTCAGCAGTACAAATACTCGATCCAAGCAGTGGCTTCGATTGTCGCTGCTAGAAAAACTCTGTTAATCGATCCGATCTGGAACCCAAAACTGCAGACAATTACAGGCTATCAGTTTGCTGATGTTGAAGAATGCTACCAAACATTATATTCAAAGTACGAGAGGTATTTTAAGAAGTCACAAAAGAAGAACGAAGCGCAGCACCACAACAAGCCAAAGAACCACTATTTAAAGAAAGTTAATCGAAACAATGGTAAGCCGTCTGTTCGAAAAATCTTCGATTTCTGCGTGATCTTAAGCATCACTCGCATACACAAATAACTTAATGCAATATGCTAATATTAGGAATTAACAGTCATTTCGTTTTTTTCGATTCCAATTTTACTTAAAGCAACCGTATAGTTGTGAACTCGTCCTGTGAAATGAGACAGCCTCTCACCAATAATCTACAAAACAAAGCAACCGAAAGACCCTTGACAAAACAAGCTAAAATTGATTTAAAGCCAAAGGAGCCAAAATAAACTGCTGATAAAAGCAAAGACAAAAATACTCTTCGAGGTATGCGAGTTTTATCAACACATACAGTTGATGATATTGGTTTAAAATAAGCTGACCAAGATCTCTTCGCAGCCTGTGTTCCAAAGATACAAAGCGAGAAAGGCAAGTTATCTCGGGTACCTAAAGGCATCCCAAAACCAGATCTCGAAATCGAAACTCAACAAGCCAGCGAACATAAACAACCAGAAGATGATCAGCAAGTTGCTAAAGAATGACAAGACAAGGGAGAACTCAGCGTCTGCTCAGAGTTACTACACTGAGAAGCAGCAGATCAGTAAGCTTGGTAAATCCAAGGCCAGTGCAAATCAGAAGTTTACCTCAAGAAACTCAGAGAATCCGTCGACCACTGAGTTCTCAATCGTGAACACGAACAGTTTTTCAACTAACCTAATAACGTTTAAACGCCAGAGGCCGTCGGTGGATGTCGCGAATAAAGCTATTAGCAATACGATAAATAATGAAATCATAACCCCTCGCAATAAAAAGCTGATCCCCAAGGTTACTTTGCTTAAAAAGCTTCCTTCAGAATCCAATGAAAGGGGACAGTCGTCGAATTATAGAAGAATTAGAGTCGGGAGACTCGGCAGGAAAGAATCTGAAACGACTGAAGAACGAAAATTCGAATGTAAGCGCTCAAAATAGAGTCAAGTTTTTGATTTGCAACACTCAGCATTTGATAAATACAATTTAAGTGATTATTTCATCTGGTTAAAGCATACATTTTAACATAATTTAGCTGTAAAACAAGCAAGATGTGACTCTTCGATGAACAGGTCAAACTCAATGCAAACCTCAAAGCTAGAAGGAGTCAACGCGATCATGAAGGCGACAAGGAAGGTCATTTTAAAAGAAAATGTTGGCATCACCAACGTAAGCCACGTGAACGAAGCCATCAAGTCCAAGGTCATTCAAGACAAGTTGATGAAGAGTAAGTTACGTATTGAAAGGGAAGACTCAAAATAAGCGATCACAGCTTTGTGATGAAAATGAGGCATTAAGCGAAAACCTCAAAACAACCGATGAAAACATGGACTGAGGTGAAGAGCCTTCACTTCCCCAAGACGGCTTCACCTGTAGACAAAGGAGAATAAGATGTATTGATAAGTTTAACTTCATTGAGAAGTCGATGAAGTAAATAATAACATTTTAGTGTAAAACTATTTGCCTATCACCTTTCTTATCAAATCCATTCAATCCAATTCCAAATTGTCACGTACTATTTCTTTAATTTTTAAATGCTAAATAATTAGACTGACATAAAGAGTAAAGTTGGTAATTCTTGCATATGTAATTAATTCATAAATAAAATTTAAATTTGTTGCAGCCAACACTCGAACAAATACTGATTTACAAACATCGACATTAAATATTATTATTAATTGCAGTTGAAACAATATGCCTACATTCTTGAGCTTGAATATGCGCCAACGTCAGCTTCAAATCTAGTTGTGATTAGTTATATAGATCAATATGATTTCGATCAAAATTATTTTAGCTGCTTTTTTAATAGTTTACAATAATTGTTAAAATATAACCAAAGATTTTAGCATTTTTAGAGAAAATATATTCAACAGCATGTTTACAATTCAAAGATAAGATTTGGAGTTTTGAGTTTTGCTACTTTTTAAACTAACTAAGTTTTAAGTACAACTTTGATTTTGATTCAGAGATATGTTGTCTATTTAAAAGCAAAAATGATAGAGCTTTATGATATGATGATTTTATTGTGCAGCTCAAATGAGTGTTTAAAACTTTCTAATACTTATTAGAGATTTAATTTACATTTGGTTCAATCATTCTTTATATAGTTTGATTACGAATAATTTTAGATTTACAAATTGATTTTATAAATATAAAAATATGAAATTGAGCCATTTCAAAATATCACTAAATATTCGTAACTAATTGCATAATCAAATTCAAAATAATTTAATCAAGCACGAATTTTGTTTTTAAAATTTCACGATAAAACAAAAAGATCTCCATTAAATCTTAAATCCAAAATTTTATCTATACAACACCTATCAAGCATAATTATCTGTAATCAAGCCAAAGCCTATATCTAATACTCTTATCCTAACTTTTAGCCCTCTGAACGCTTGCAAATCTCTAACCACAATCTCCCTTGTGCTAAATCCGCATACAAACCAACTAAGCCCAGTCTTCTCTTGCTGCTTCTGGTTCTCTCCAATCCCTTGGTGCTCACTTCCTTCTTCCGAGTTATATTTGTCACCAGTTGTATTTCCAATCACGATATAACAGTGCAGTCGGAGGCTATGCGGATAAATAGCGGAAGAGAGACGAGTCTGGCTTATCTCTGCACGGCTGCAGCACTGCTGATTGCCAAGTCCCGGCCGCTTTATTCTTGTTGCCTCACGTCTGCTTGCATGTAGTCTTCATCCTTTAGTATCCTCGCTTTTGGAGAGGACAAGCAGCATTATCGACTGAAAATTGTATTTTTACATATTTTAATCATTTTAATGCAATTATAATTTACGTAAAAACTAGAGACTTTGATTCACCTGAAAAGAAAATATTGCAGGTGGAGCTGGTGCTGTAATAAATCTAATTTTATTTGCTGCTTGATTATATCTACAAAACCTATTTATGCAAAACTGCAAGAGATGCAACTTTTTATTTTATATTTCTGATTATCTATTTTATATGTACTTTCCTATATTTTTAACTTTTCTTAAAGATATATTTTCTTGGAAATGAAAAATTTTATTGTGAACATGCTGATAAACTCATATCTTGATTAGACAATTTCGGATCAAGAAATTATTGACTTTTAAATGCTTTTAAGATAAATAGTATTAAAATAATTGCTTTTAAATAATACTATAACAAGATTAGCGAGTTTTTAATATTCTTAACTCCATGCAAAAATATATAAATAAATCCCCCACTTTTAGACTCACAGCTGAACTTGATTAAAATAATAAGCAGAAGTAGTTGCAATTAAAGCGAAAAAGATTATGATGGAACCTTATTATTCAATTGATTACCAAAAATTATTCGTATTCAGTCATAAAGAATATATGTTTCAGAGCTTCTTTTGCTGAAATTCTTTCGGTTGGGTTGATAGTCAGCATTCTGCTCAGTAGATCAACTGCGGCTTCGTCCATTCCTTCAAGTTTTATTTGTCTTTCTGGGTACTTTGGCATCACAACGCTAAGCTGACTAGTGATACCAGGCCAAGATTCTTCAGTTGGTGTGCCAAGAGCTCTAAATATTTTATTAATTAAATCTATTTCGTTCTCGACAAGAAATAGCGGAGATCCAAGATACAGTTCCGCAAAGATACAGCCTCATGACCACATGTCTATCGGTATCGAGTATTCCTTCATTCCCAGAGCGATTTCAGGGGCTCTATAGTACATCGTGACAACCTCACTGCTCATTGGCTTTGAGGATACTCCGTAAGTTCGAGAGATACCGAAGTCGCCAATCTTCAAGTCCCCGTTTGAGTTAATAAAAATATTCTCTGGCTTTAAGTCTCTGTGGATAGCTCTTGAACTATGCATCGCGTTGACTCCGTCGAGTATACTTTTCATTATTTGTTGAATCTTGGCTGCAGATATAGGCTTGGTCTCTTCGATGAACCTCTTAAGATCTGTCTCCATGTACTCCATTATTAGGTGGAGCTTTGGTCTTCAGTAAATAACCTCTTCAACTTTGATGATATTCGGGTGGTCGAGTTCCTTTAAAAGCGAAACTTCTCTGATAGCGTTGCTTGGAATGCCAGTTTCCGCTAAATCCGTAAACACCATGGTCTTATTTCGCATAGATTTTACCAGTCTGCTTGTGCTTAGTCGCATCGACTCTTCCATAAGCGCCTTTGCCTAAGGTTTTGAGATACTCGTAGTTGTTTTCTTTGTCTTCGATCGGGTCGAACTCCTCGTCGTCTCTGTTGGAATCCATGTTCAAAAATTGTGAAATCAAATTTATAAATTCAATTAGTAATATTAATTTCGCGTGTTTTAATTTTATTATTTTCACTTTTGCATTCACGCAAGTTTGACTGTTTTAAATTTAATATTTATTAATTTATTCTTTGTAGTAAGCAAAGTTAAAATAGTCATATGCAGTATTTTAATAATTTTTGATATCGATACAAAACTTAAATAGCACTTTTTGTGTCCATTTTAGTTTATATCAAAGCTGATAAATCGAAAGCATAATTTATTCTTAAAATTTACATACAACTGTGGTCTATTACCTAATTAAATTTTACGCCTGTTGGATTTGTGGACTTCTGAGAAATCTCTCTTTTTAACTGGAATTTCTGAAATCTCATACAGAGGGTAATTCGTGCTCAACTCGCTCTTTGTCGTCATCGGGTCGTTGTAGAATGATAGCACTTTTCGACGCTTTTTCGGAGTATTTTCCTTTGTAAAGTTCGACCTAGACGTTTCAATCTCTCGAGATGCGGATAGATCGAGGCTACTGTAGAAACTAGATATTCGTTTTTCCTGCTGGTCGTTGCACGTCACTCGAATCAGCTTTTCTAATGATTTTTGAGACATTGTTTCCTTAAGAGTATTGAGTAGCTCTTTTGCCCTTCCTCTTACCTTTTCTGAAGCATCTGCGATGTAGGAAGTTATGTAGTTCATGACAACAGAGTTGTCTTTAAACTTCACCATCTTATCGCCTAATTTTTTGATGATCTCCTCAAGACATATTTGCATTTTGACTTTTGTAGAAGGAGCTCGACTATTAGAAATTGACCCTAACGCGCTAATGACCTTCGACTCGGTTGAATTTTTGCTTATTGAGACTAGTGCATCCTCAGCAGCTTTAGAAAGAAACACATTCGTATCTCACGCTTTCTTCATGCAGGAAGGAATCACAAAGTCAAGATCTGGATCTAAATTTTTCTTTAAGTTATCGAAGAGATCTTTGACTCCGAGCAGCGCATTATTTTGAAACTGTGCTTCTAAGCGACTCAACTTGCTTTATTAGTCCCTGAATGAAGTTTTGTAAAATATAGCTGTCGTTTATTAAAATATCTTTGTTAAACACAGCAAGACTTCGAAGAGAATTGCAAGCTTCGATCTGCTTCTGCCAGTCTGTAGATATCAGGTCCTTAAAAACAACTTTTATCTGCTTCTCTGGATTCTCCAGTGGCTTTAGGTCTTTTGTCAAGATGTATTTGCCTTCTTCTTCGACCGCAGGTTCAGATGACAGTATTTGCATGACTTTTGAAGGCGGACCTGAGTATTTCTTTGGTCTTATCTTAATCGGCGCAGGTTCAACCTATTTTTGTAATACATTCACCACTCGAGAATAAACAAAACTTACTGGTTTATTAAAAATATTGCTTTTGAGCTTTAAATATCTGCTTTCAGTGATGGAACTCTTTTTCTCAGTATAAAAATTATGTTTAAGTGAAGGCATTTTCAGAGGTGTCTGGCTATTATCTGCTTCGATCTTATTTTTCATTGTTGAATTTAACATACTTCCTCCAGCGACACTTCTTTCTGATGGTTCAGTCAGTATATTCTTGTACTTTGAGTATTTAGACCCAACAGACAAAAAGTTGCTTGCTGTGCCGTCACTCGTTGCAGTGTTCGTTCTAATTGTTGACTTCAGTATCCGCAGCTTATCTGGAGACTTCAACTTAGCTTTATTTGGCAAGGAATAGTCACTTATGCTTTCGTAAGACTTATCATCGAGAGACAGCGGGTGTAGTTCCCTATTAAATCAAAATAGCAATTTTATATACAAATTTGTTAACAAAAATGCTTATATAGTACTGGTCTAAATATAGATGCTTGGTTTAATACAGTTTCCGCTTACGTATTGTTTAATAGCTTTTGTGCAAGACTTGCAGAGGTTTCATTATTTGATGACTCTCGATCGATATTTCTCAGAGTTGTCTTCCTCAATTTTAGATCTGATTTATTTACTCTTACATGAATAGCTGCCTTGCCGCTGTTATACTCTGACTTGTTGAATTTATCAACTGTCCGCTTTGGATCTGTATCCCACTTGGTACTATTACTCAGAGTCTTGTTGTTGTCAGAGCTCGACTGCTTTAAAATTACGTTCCTATTTGAATGCTTTTTGCAGATTGCTTTGTCGCATCTATTTTTAGGCGAAGAGTTACTTGGTTTTATTGATCAACCATCTTCTGTATTTATAAAAATTTGATTTGGATACTCAAAAATCAATGTGTCTTCATTAAATTTCATTAATTGATTAGAATTGATTTTCTCTTGAAGCTTAACATATTCATTATGTACGATAAGTTCTCCACATAAGCTCATAACAAACTTTTTATCTCCTTTTGTTGCTAAAATTGCGAGTGCTTCTTTAGTAACAAATCTGATCTTAGAGTTATCACTATTACACAATTTAGCAAGCACAGGGATAACAGATTCATAATCAAAGTCGGGTCCGATCTTTTTGATCATATAAACAATAAGCAAATTTAGCATCTCCTCTCGAATTTTCCAATTTTCATGGTTTAAATATTCAATAACGGTTTTAATGAACTCCTTGCCATCCAATAGCTTCATGATTGAAATAAAAAGCTTCATTGTCTCTTGCTTTATTTCAGTATTCTTCGAGTCTAGCAACTGATGGAATCCTTCAAATACATGCAGCAAATCTGCATGTTTTTGTATTCAATTGCTGTCGAGCACGTGTCGAAGAACCATCGCTAGTTTTGATGTCGATTGGATATCAACTTTATCAACTATCGCAGTGATGAATTTTCAAAAAGACGCGCTTGTAACTAACTTTTGGCTCAATTCGCTTGTTGACTGGAAAATTGAAAGCATTTCGTCTATAA
The DNA here is from genome assembly GCA_021441665.1 of Euplotes cf. woodruffi 2 WChen-2021. Taxonomy (NCBI): domain Eukaryota; phylum Ciliophora; class Spirotrichea; order Euplotida; family Euplotidae; genus Euplotes; species Euplotes cf. woodruffi 2 WChen-2021. The sequence continues at coordinate 1,328 of JAGYYN010010148.1, read as the reverse complement.
TGATGCCTCGTTGCTTATTATCTAAACTAAAATCGATTAGCTGCAGAATTGAATCGTGGTGAAATAAATCAAAAGCGATTCCTGGACCTGTCTCGATAACAAGATCTCTAAGCTGAGACTCGGCTGCTTGTCTAGCAGCTTTTTTAAGTAAGCTATTTCTACTGCCATCTTGAATCCCCTTTTTACAGCCATCTTCAGCAATTGCTTTTATATCAAGGCTTTATTTGCAGATTGTTTGTTATTAAAAACATTCGATATCTTTTCTTGAAGCGTTGAGTCGGTAATAATCCTATTGACATCTGCAAGTTTGAGTTCCTCTTTGGCTAGTGTCTCTGTGAGTTCCGAAACAGCGGTCTTTTTAATTCCACTACTTTTTCTTTTACTAAATATGAATAGTTTCATTTCACTTAATGATAAGTTGAGCAAGAACATCGTGTCCCCGTGTTTGCAGATTTGCTGAAATCTCCCTCATCGTCGATGGAAATCGTTTAATATAACTGACTAAGATCCCCTTCGCCTCTTCAGAGACTGATGATTCAGCGTTGTTGGTTTGAACGCTAACTTTCTCGATAAATCTGATAAATGCGTCCGACTCAACTGATATTATTTTTGGATGGAACTCAATATTCTTGGCTGCGAGTTTTATTCCTTTGACTACGAGATTGCTCGATTCAGAGCTGATGAATTTGCTGCTGATGATGTCTACAATATTTTCAAGCTGCTTGTAGGTTCGTATGTAGGTCTCAAGCGCATCTTCAGCGGATTCAAGAGTCGAATCTTCTCACTCGACGCAGTAGTTGATAAGCTCAGTTACAACATAGCTTGTGAACTGAAGCTCGTACTCGCTTGAGTAGTTATTTGTAAGAAAGCGAGTCAAGAAGTCGAATAAATGGTCGTATACTTTACTCTTGCTCAGAGTGTCTTTTATAACGTAAATAAGCTAACAACTGAGTCTTTGAGCTTTGGTAGGTCTTTGAAAGCCAACTCTCCGCTGCTACTTGAAAGCTTCCCTTGAAGCAGAGTAAATGCTTTGGTTATTTGAGCGGGGTCTCCACTCGTTAAGTAGTTGATAATTTTTTCTTCTTCCATTGCTAAATTAATTATTAATGATAATTTTGTCAATTTAATTATTGAAAATTAAAAGTTATAAATATACAGGTGGACCCGAAAAAACTAAGAAAAAACCTGAAAAAACTAAGAAAAAAACCCAAAAAAACTAAGAAAAAAAAACCAAAAAAACTAAGAAAAAACCCCAAAAAAACTAAGAAAATTTTTGATAAAAATTTTAATGAAACTAATAGTTGATTCTTCCTCCTTTATTCTTGATG
>JAGYYN010010120.1:0-18158 GCA_021441665.1 Euplotes cf. woodruffi 2 WChen-2021 | reverse complement strand
CAATAGTAGTAAATTCCGAGCACGAATATCGAAATATGATGCAAAGCTGTTTTGATGTCAAGAATGCCATAAACCCACTCCACGATGAAATCGTATATAAAGTACGCAGTGCAGTTGCTCATCACAAAGTGGTGGATGTAGAGTGCCTTTCTGTTCAATTGGAATCCGTAGTAGTAGAACACAATCGCAGGTGCGACAATACCAATTATTCAATGGACAAACGATACAAGATTTGTGTAGTACATGTAATAAAAGTAGCTGTTTGCCTTTGTCAACTTCCCCGGCGAAGGTGCAATCTTACCAAGAACCACACCGCAAAGTGTATAGAAACACAGGAAAAATGTAAGCTCTGGTAAGTAGTAGTGTTCGGAGTACATTTTCTTAGATTTAATTATTATTTAATATTCAAACTTTAAAGAGCTTGCTCCTTGGCATTAATTCACAATCTTAATTTTCTGATTTTAACTTTAATCTTGGTTAATTATTTTTTTGATAAATAAATTTAAAATTTAGATAAAAATGATTATTTTTAATAAGACTATAAATATTTTTATAAATCTAAAAATGAGAAATATTACATATAAACTTGTAAATATTGAAATTGAAAGATTTATTTAAATCCCGTATTTTTCAGAAATAATCTTGTCAATTTCATCTTGTGCCTTTTGGACGGATACTCCTTTCGGCAGTAGTTTTGATACTCTATCTCCTCGTTCAAGAATTTGGATTTTCCTAGCATCGTATAAATACTGATTTTTGTTGTCCATACAAAAATCGTAGTTAATGGTTTGCCAGTCAAGAGGTCCTTTGAATTGGTGTTCTCTCTGGCCATCAAAACAGCGTAAAGTGACTGCTGCTTTATCGAGGAATACAATAGACTTGAGTTTCTTATTCGCTTCGGATTGAATATAGTCCCAAATACTTGGTTGCTCTTGCATTGTGACTATCATATCATCCCTGACGGAGCCTTTAATGAGCGGGAGCATGAATATACCTGATTTTAGGTAGACTTCTTTGCTCCGAGAATCATCCTCATTAATAATTATGTCGAACAAAGGAAGCACAGTCCATGCATAATCCTTCAATTCAAAGCTGCCATCTTTCATTGGTTTTATCGACTTGACATCAACAATGATGCTAGTTGAATCATTAAGTTGTGAGTTGACGAGGGAATAAAAGATGTCGTTAAATCTTTGTGCTCTCACAAAGCTGCTAAAATTTATTTCATTGAATAAAACAGCCTTATTAAACGCCTTGGGCTCTGTGTACAACGATCCAGGGGGATTAATGCTTCATATCACGACATAGATTAGCGTTGGGTCGCAGTTGTACAGCATATCAACACTCAGTTTAAACCCGATAGTCGGAATAAACTGTGAAAAGTAGTTTAAATCTATATTATCTTCAGCTGTTTCTCATTTGACTCATAGATGTTATCTGAGATATCTTCATCCGTTAGCTCTTCAAACTTCTTTTTCGCTGCTTTGGCCAAACGAGAAATAAACTTTTTGTCTCCTTTATATTTATTAAGGATGTAGGCGATGGTTGATTCAGATGGAAGGTCAAGTCGTTTTTCCTTAGCTCTATAGATGATCTTTTCTTCCGGCAACAACTCGACATACTGATTATTGTACAGACCTTCAGTGTAGTCTGGAGGTGGCTTTAGATAATTTTCCTTATTTCCTTAGTTCAACAGGCACAGTGCTGATCGGGATTGGATTGCCTTTACTGTCTTTCTTTGCTTTTTCAATTCTGATTTGCACAGTCGCACAGGGAATTCTGTTGCTCTTGTCTATGTTATCGAAATAAATCGGTTTTTGAAATGATTGCTTCTGCGCGAAGATTGGCAGCTGAAAGTGCCCGGTATTCAGTCTATATTTCTTTCAGTTTTTCATCGCTGGTAAGTCCTTATCTAAGTCGATAAATAGAGGAAGGTATGCATATCCCACTATCACCTGTGTTTTTGATATTTTCTCGATTGCTTCGATTCTTATTACTAGTAAACTTGTGCAGTCAAGTTGAGGATTGATCTTATTTACTGAACTCTATTCTATTACCATAAAATGGATTTTGTGCTGTGGAGATCTTTAAATATCACGGACAATTGTGCTCTTTCATAACTAAACTGTCTGAAGAGTTGATTATTTTGCATGCAGCCTGGCTTAAATATACATTCTCTGGCAGGTATCTTGATGAATCGATGTACAGAACTACCATATCTTTTGCTTCAAATAGTTCTTTTGAGCTTTGAGGAGCTTTATTAGGAATAAAGGACTTTTGTGGATCATCTTCATCATTTTTATTCTTATTTGAGCCTGATGGTCCTTTGCCTTCTTCTGGTTCTTTATTCTGCATTAAGTCTTTGAATTTAGAAAGCAGAGAGTTTTCAGAGTTGTCTTGATTATTCTCTTCGTTTTCATTTGGTTCGTTAAGAGTGATTGCAATATTATATCCGGTTTTTTCATTTAAATCTGGGTTATCGAAGCTATTTCAAAGGATATTCGTACATTGGAAACTCATAAAGCCCGTATTTGATCTTTCCGTCTTCGTTGTTTAATTTGTATGCAGTTAAAGAAACAGTGTAAGGATTTTTACCTTCAAGTAGTTCAATTAACAAAATCAGGTTTGTCTCCAGATTGTCGCTCCATATCAAATCATAAAAATTTTTATACCATGATTTTGACTGCATAATCGGTAAAACAGTATCTGAAACTTTAAAAACTTGTAAAGGAGCAATTTCATCTATTTTCTGTTGGTCTGCAAATATATTTTCGATGACACCATCCGTCGATGTTGGCTTACTCGTCCATTTTCAGTCGTTATTTAGCTTATCTTTGGCTACACTCTGTCCGTAGAAAAGAGTTCATCTTAGCGTCAAGTTCTTTTTGTCATGTTTATAATTATTTCAGATAATTGATGAATAAATTAATTCCTTTATTTGAGTACAGCAGGTCCTTAGCAATACTTTCTTCATCTGACTCATCATTCTCTTGTTCACCTGTACTAGGCATGAGCTCATCTTTAAGTTTATGATGTGTCTTTGGCACTTCATATTGATTCGGGTGCATATGAGGCCTCATTTTGCTTACATGGTCTCCATCAGTGGAAATCCGAATGCAAGCGTACTCTTCCTTCGGGACTAACGACGACAGTATCTCGTAAACACTTATATACGGCCTGACTGGTAAGTGATATAGAGGCAGACGGAACGCCCCGGTATTCGGAGTCTTATCAACGTAGTTAAACAAGTTTATCAGCGTCCAGCTAGTCGGTCTGAATCTCCCTGTGTTATCGACAACCTGTACTTCCATTATGAGGTTAGTGTTTCTTTCGCCTTTGATTGATCTTAGTATATGGCTCGAGTAAAACTGTACTTTATCGTGAGAAAGAGAATTCGGATCAATGCTTGTTAACATCGGGCCTATTTGCTGATTGCTACTTATATCATTTCTTCTTTACAAAATATTGCGTATATAACTTGAACTCGATTATAAGCGCCTTTTTCCATTCTTGCGATATAGTCGAGGTGAAAGTTCAATCCTAAGATTGGGTCGTAATTTGGCATTCCAATAGGTTTGTTAATAACAGGTAATACAGTGACGTAAGGGCTTTGGTCACGAATCTGCTTTTTACTATCTTCGTATTCTTTTAGCTGCCTTTCTTCGGTTTCTTTACTATCAAGCAATCCTTGAATTGAATTTATTAATCTGATCTCATTTTGACTTGGATTCCCGAAAAACTGAAGTCTAAAGCAATTTTATTAATTTTCTTACTGGTCGATACGGAGATTCTGTGGAGGATGGCTATGTTGAATCGGTGAAGTGTCGTTACTTGTGCTTTCCTTGAGATCGTTCAAATACTTCTGATAGTTTTCAATCCTTGAATCCATTAATTTTATCGAGTTTTTTCTTGGATGCGAGCTTATCTCATACGGTCTTTCTTCAAAGATAAATCCAATATCATTTTTGGTACTTTGATTTTGAACAGCTAAATTATTTAAAGCGGATAAATACTATTGTTAGTATTATTTCTCGATTTATTCAATCTGTCTATTAAATTTTGTCTTAGCAAAGCCTGAGGATTGATCTAAAGTTTTTAATTGTTCCTCACCTTGTTATCGACTTGTGGAGAGTACGAATTAATTAGTATTAGTGAGGTTTTGACTTCCGTAACCGTTAGACTTTAGATCATTAAAAGGTCCAATCATCTTGATATTACTAATATTATGTTTCGTTCTATTTAACAGATTCCTTGATCCTTTTGAGTTATTAATCCATTTAAATTTCTTATCATTTGAACCATCTAAAGTTAATGAAGAGTGGGCTCACCAAATTTTAAAGCTGGGGGAAGCATATTGTTTTTGACTTTTCTTTCGTTACTTTGAATTATATAAAATATCGCTAATTTCTTCTCTGTATTTTTTGATCTCTTGGTCAATCGAAGTATTTTGTTCATTGAAGCCAACATCAAGCTCATCTAAAGTTAGATTTTTGTTTATCTGACTGATTGTCGAATTGCGCTCTTCAATCAGCTTCTTAAATCCGTTCTTGGTGTTCTTGAACATTTAGGTTGTAGGTCTGGTATGCACTACTGGTCACATTTTGTGATCCTTGCGACCGAAGACTATTTCGTGAGTCTGTGTGCTTTGTTCCTTCAATATAACTGGATGTCGCTATAAATTAATTTGCATTTATTGATAAAATACATCACAAATTAAAAAGAATTCATTCAAAATAGCGACTTAATTTAGCATATCGACATAGAATTTCAATTCAAGCTGTAAGTAAATAAATTGACAGAAAGTTTTATTACCAATTATTAAAATTAAAAACAGTCAAGGGAAAAAGAAATTGTTTATTGTATTATGTATTATAAAATAATTCTTAGATGTATTCTAAATTAATCATATATTTCTAATATATTAAATCAGCTTCGTTTCTATATCCTTCTTACCATTTTTTGATAGTTTGAGTTCTCTTGGCTTTCCATTAGCTTCACTACTAAAAGTTATTTTGCTGAACTAAATTCTGATTGCGATATTTAGTTTCTTTCTGATCCATTAACTGCTTCTTCTTGCGTTGGATCTCTGCAAGTTCTTTAGCCATTTGTTGGTGGAGCAATGCTGCTTTCATCTTTGACTGTTGGTTCAGAGTTGCGGTCTGATGAGACTCATCTAAAATCGACTGTCTTAAAGCCATTGTGAATTAGCCAAAAATCAAGTTTTACTGCTTTAAATAAAATAATGCATTTGAGTGTATAATTGCAATCACAATATCTGACTTCGAATCATAAATGAATCCTTAAATTTTATCTTAGAATGTGCATATTTTTAATCTATTTATGGGAAACAATTACCTGCTGGAACCGTGCTTGAGGACAGGATCAGATCGGGAGGAACTTTCTGCAGGTAGTCGATAGACTGAGAAACTGGATTTAAATCACTGCTGCATGGCATTAAGCGATGGATTGATAGTGCTGAGGCAGATGGAAATTTAGTTCCGCAGTCTGGACATGTATTTTGAAAAGACTCCATTTATATATATTCGTCAATTTTATTATTAAAAATACGATGTTTTTAGTTTTTTAGTGATTTAATAACTTATAATTAACTATATTATGCTGATTTTATTAGCTGAATTAACTATTATCAAATTTATTTTTAATTCTCAATTTCTTCTGAAAATTTTCAATCTTAATACTAGCTTCTGAAGCTTCATCGTTTTTGCCGTCTCTATAGGATTAGCACTTTTATTACCAATAATTGAATACTCCTCAGCCTCGGTCAAAAGAGCTTGCTTGTGAAATTGATGAAGTCAAATCCGTCAGTGACAATATATCTCACGGTTGTTTCGGTATTGTTTGCATATTGCTCATATTTTTAGATCTAATTCCTCACAATTACTCAATGTCAAGTTACATAAAACAAAACATTTTAAGCATTTTATATTGAATCTGAATAAATTTTTATCAGTTTATTTTTACTTTTAACTGAAAAAATAAAACTATAAAAAACTATCAACTTTGTCTGATATTTCAGATGAACTCATTCAGTGTTTTAGCTTACACATGATTAAATTTATTTCTTGAAATATTTGTTATCACTGCAGTTCTATTTTTAGATAGCCCTATAATGTAATTATTACAATCACAATATTTACCATAATCAGCTAAATTTTTTTAATTGAATAAATTTTAAATATTAAAAAAATGAAAATGAACTTTGGCCTGCAGACTAATTGTGTGAAGGTCTGATTCTCCATGATCGGCTCCAGTTGGGTCTAATCCGTGCTCATCTGAGATGACCTCCCAGAACTTGGCTCCGATCCCCCATGTGTGACAATACAGATAGCTAAATTAAAAGGACGACATCACCAAATAAAATTCGAGTTTGAACTTGAATATTCGTTTTTATTATTTCTATTTAATTAAGTAATTTCAATTAAAAAAATACACCTTATTTTAACTTATTTAGTTTTATCGATAAATTATTTAAACAAAAAGTAGTCAAGACTAATAAATCACTTGAATATTTAATCAAAATTGCTGTAAAAAATATCAAAATACTTTGCTGGTTTGTTTGGTAGTTTTGGAGAGAATACATCTTTCCAATTTTTAGCAGTTGCTGGCTACTTTCGATCTTTTTATTTGGATCACTGCATTAGTTTCTTATCTATTTTCATGACTAAGAGACAAGCTTACCTTTAATAGACCGAGCAGTGGAGTAGTACTTGCTGATCATCCTGCTGCTTTGGTTTCGACTTTTATTCTTGTGCTTTACACTTGGCTGCGAGGCATTATTCGGTCTCTGATTGACAATATTTGATGCATTCAGTACATTCACTAAAAATCAATTAAACCGAAAACCGCAGGTATCCAGATGATTAGATAAATTTTAACAGCTTTATTTTTACTTCAAAAATAATAGAATTTTAATCCACCATAAAAATGTGTTATTACCTGAAGAAGACGAGTACAGATTTGGGTCGAATTTCCTCTCATTTCTAGAGGAAGTTTGAATTGACTTCCTTCACTTTGCTCTAAATTTACTGTCATAATGGAGATATAAAAATGAGATTTATAAAAGACTTTTAAAGTATGATAAAAGTAAAAATGTAAAATAAAAAAGCCGTTATAGTGTTAATTTCTGTTGGCTGAGACTTACATTTTGGTGCAGTTACTTCAAATCCGCATCTTTCTCGCAGGACATATCTTCAGAGGGTTCCTCGATATCGAAATTGGTAGAGAAAGCTGAAAATAGCTTATTCTCGCCAATGCTTATTGAAGGAACGCAGGGTTTATTAAATCTTCGTTTTCTGCTGTTTTTGTTCTTCAAACCTGCGCTTTAAATAGAAGTTGGGTTTGAAGTTATTCCTGATACTGATTTTACTCTTTATATTGTCTCTAAATACAATTGCATTAGTCCTGATTGCAACGGCTGTGATGGATTTGTGCAAAGGCTGCTTACAACTCGTCATAAAAACCTGTGTAGTAGTCTCCGCTGACGTTTTCGTTGATCTCGGTAGTTTGGATGCTTCTGGAGCTGAGCTCGTCTAAATAGAAGGACATTTTTTATTTCAATTCACGATTATTTTTTTCGCTATTTTTAGATGTTTTAAGGGTAAAATTGAGAGGGATAGAGGGATTATAGGGTAGAAAAGAGGGTATTTTGGTTTGGCTGCAGAGGGAAGGTGAAAGTGTGAGTGGTGAATTGGCGGGTTGGAGAGTGATGAGATTGGTCACCAAGATACTTGTGCAATGTGGGTTTTGGTGGAGATTGAGAATTGGTGGTTAGTTTGGTTCTGCAAGGAGATTTTTGGTTGGATTTTAGATATTTTAAAAGCTTTCCTAATAAAAATTTATCTTATAGTTGAGTTATTTTTTTAATGATATTATTTTTCTTATTTGAAATTATATATTTTAATAAAAGATATTTGATACTTACGACTGAAATCATATGTTTTAAACTTATCAAATGATTTATTTTTATTTAGCTTCTTATTTATACCACTCAAATAATCCGCAGTAACTTTATCATATCTAAAATTCTGCCTCTCACTTTCAACTTTCACTTTTTCATATTCAAACTTTCCCTCTAAATCATTAATTTCCTTTAAATTTCATTATCACTATCAATCTCAAATCCTCACCATCTTCATCTTCTGTCTCATCATCTCCAAACTCAAACAAATACATGCGATACCTACAATATTCTAAAAATAGCAGTAATGATTACCAGAATCCATCTCTCGAAACCCAGTCACATACTCCTTCATCACTCCTTCATCAGTCTCATCTTAATTCTCCATTTTTCTCACCAAATTGAAATTCAATCTAAATTCTCAGCAGTCACCCACTTCGTTGCCTTCCAAACCCCTTCCTTCCAGTACTTTTTAATCCTCCCCATCGATTTTGGGGCTTAATTCAAGTCGAAATCAAAAATACATCAGCAATAGAATGTTTATTCACGAATGATTTGGACTTTAAAATTGGTGATTTTTGGTATTGTGCTAGGAACGAAATATTGCCTTTTGGAGACTGAAAGTTATATGTGATCGTACCGCTGGCTTAGTTCTGAGCTTTTGTGCTCGGAAAGATTTAGTTTGTTCTTTTTCTGCAGTCTTCTCTCCACGAATATTGTCAGACATCGAGGGACTGCAGGGTACAGACTTGATCGATTCATATTTGACGATAAAACAGCTGTATTCTGATATACGTATTTTTAATTGCTTGAAATTCGCTTACCTTAGATAAATTTTCTTTTTTAGCCGTATTTTTGATACTAACTTTGCTAATTTTTATTACTGTATAAAGATACGGGTTATCAGTTGCTTTAAATCTTGTTTGCTTGCATTTTGAATGACTTTTAGACTGTGAAGCTTTCATCTCCTTCGGTATGATTGATGATCGCATCAATGATATTATATTTCTTTTATCTTTTGGCTTTGGATTTGTAAAACTATTAAGTGATTACATAAATAACTTACTATCGATTTATATATTCATCATTTTTCTATTTTTATTCACTTTCGACCAACGAGACGTTTTTGAGCACATAAACTGCATTTTTCAGCATCTCGAAGAAGGAGTGTAGTACTTAGTCATTCTTGTCTTAATTTTGGAGCTGTCGTAGTCATATTTTGATGACTATAGATCTTATGAGAGTAACTTACAAATGAATCTTGTATACTTTGCGCATTTTTTATTTTTCTAGTTTCTTTTAGTAATGAGTAATATTCATATAAATCTTCGATCTATTATCGATAAAAAATCGACATATCTTTTCAATACCAATTAGAATTACCGGACGATTGTATAAAGTAATTAGGCAAAGAAGAAACTCTCGTATAGAGAATGATATAATAAAATAAGAGTTTAATTCTACTAAAAATCAATTTGTCTATTTGTATTTAAATTGTATTTGACTCAATCATTTTTTTAGTTTTATCAGAAAGAAAAATAAAACAGTTTATATAAAAATAATGAATACCAATTTTTTAATGTCACAATCGAGTTAGCACTTGAATCCTAAAATAGTAATTACCTCACTTTTTACCTTTGAAATCTGAAATATTTTTCCGATCTTAAATTCTATATCCAATAAGTAAAAATCAAAAGAAAAAATTTATCAATAAAAATAAAATCAAATATCTTATTTTTAAATTAAAAATCTGTATCAAATAAAAAATCAAAAAATACATCGTATTTCAGCTAAAAAAGAGGCCTAGAAAATAAATTTGAATAGCATCGACTTAAATGATACTTTTGTTGTTGCTCTGTTCACCTAAGTTCTGGTTGAGTCTGTTCCAATTGATATAGCTATCATCAAAATTATTAGACGAACAGGTATTTAGCTCTGTCTCTTTTCTTTGAGAAACATAGTTAAAATCATTTGTCCTATTGACTTCTGGAAGCTTATTTAACACCAGTGTTGTTATTAGTAGTACTTCCAAGTAGCCCCGGCGGATTTAAATTCCCCGTTCAAGGATCATCACTCAAAAAGTCAGTCTGATGTATGAAATCATTGTCACTGTCAATATCACTGGTTTTAGCTTTACGTATCCTGTATACACTGTACTCTATAGTATACTTTTACCACAGTTTTGAGAGGTTATCTCTTCATTTGTAATCATAAAAGCCAGCAGGCAATTGTTACGATGTAAAAGTCAATTATTTGAGTATAAAACTGAGTCTCAACCAAAAGTAAATTAAAATCTACCGCTATTTGCATTCTTGAAATCCTTTAATATAGTCGTCTTCCACATTTTCATCGATTTCTAGTTGGCTTGAAGACTTTGAATCTAGATCTCAACTCGGTTTCGGCTGTTCCATTTGTAATAAATTATTGATTGAATATTATATCAACCTGAGTTCAGTCACTGCGCAGTCTGCAGTCGACTCTTCTGCGTTGAAAGGACTTAGTATCTACTTCTCAGTGAACTTGTTCTTCATGCACAAATTGCGCTTGATCTCGCCTACGAACACCTGCGACTTCACGAGGTACGTCGATGCCGGCGCGTGCTTTATCACCGGTGGCTTGAGCGGCACGCAATCTATCGATGGTTCTTTTCTAAAGCGAAGATTTGCGAAATTTCAGGGGAAAAATGAAAGGGAATTTTGGTAAATTAGCAGGAAAAATTGAATAAGAAATTTGAAGATTTGGGGAATGGGTATGTACCTGGGAGATGGGCATTTTGGAGAATTTGGTTTGGTTTTTACGTCTTTTAAAAGGTTATTTGAATAAGTTGGATTTTGGAGTCAGGAATTTTAGACCTGATACTGGAGATGAAGCGATGTTTGATGCTATCTGACGGTTTTTACTGTTGATACTAAGATCTCTGTTTGTGTCAACATGCTTGGTGACGCTATAGTTTTAAAAAAGACGAGTTACGGAGAAGTGACTGATGTATTTCAACATATTTTCTTCGATGTTAAAGAACTATCGTTTATAGTCTTTGTTTTGAGTTTTTTATTCGGGATTTATTTCTATTACTATCAACTGGAGACATCACTGTTCTATTTCATCTATATCTTAATTTATATATGTAAACTACAATTTAGTTAAATTCAAAAAACTTTATATAAATCTACTTAAAATAGTCAAAAATATTCTCTATCATATAATTTTTTCAAAATCTTTATAGTTATAAGTAATTTCTTGATTACTGATTCCGATAATATCTCTTCCTTGCATTTAAAAACACTGATCTTCAGCTGATAGGCGGTTCTATAACAACACATTTCTTTTTACATCAAAGACATAGATTAATTCAAGCTTTCTTTAAAATACACAAAATAAATTAATAAATCCAAAAAATAAAACTGCATCTCAGATAAATACATTTAAGCCAAGTATAATTTTCTACCTTTCTCTTTGACCTCTAAAGTTTTTATGTTTTTATTCGGATTCAGATACATCGTGAATTTCGATTCGCTTTTATCATTTTTATTCCTGCTGAGTTTGCCTATTAAAATTACCAATTCTGCATTACTATAGGAAACCCTAGCTGAAGTGAAATATCGCTCAATATTTCTAACATTCACATTCCGACTGCGGTGGGTCTTTTTTAGACTTTCGACATTATTCTTCTTGCTTTCGTAGTTTTTAATCGCCGACATGTCATTTTCAGTTGCTATACAGCATTTATATTGAGTTTTGATTACTAACAAATCCAGATTTTGAATAGCCTCGATATAAAAATTACTAACCTGATTCTGAAGCAGTTAAGTCTATATTTGATTGTAGTAAATTTGGTCTTTATTTCTATATAAGTCAATATTGAGGACAATCGATGCAATGAATGCAAACGACAACTAATAAAAGGCAAATATATAAATATCTAAAAACTAGTATTTCAACTGAAATTACTGCTTATGTCTCGGCTCATTGAAGTCTTCTTCTAAGAAGAGTAAATTATCATCCGGCTCTTCAATATCGAACTGAGTGTAATTGACATTAAAAAGTCTGTTCTCAGCTGTTCTGCCTATCGTAGGTACTGCAAGCCTGAGCTTCCTGTTTTTCTTCTGTTTTTCCTCTTCAAATCTGCGTTTTAAGTAAAAATTAACTTCGGTGTTTTGGTTCCGATTAGCTTTGGTTGTGATATTATCGCTAAATAACAGTCGGTTGTAGTATTAATCAATCAAACCCAGTAGCTTTCAGTGTACAAATGCAGCAGTTGAAGTATACTTACTACTCATCATGAAATCCAGTATAGTAGTCACTGCAGACGTTCTCATCAATCTCAGTGGTAAGAATGCTTTTGGGGGTAGCCTCTGCTATCGAAAACGACATATTATTTATTTCAATAATAAATTCCTTCTTCTTCCTTCAACATCCCTTTTGGGAATAAAACTGGAATTTACTATAATTTTTAATTTTATTAGTAAAAAATTATTTTACTGCTGATTTTGTAAATTTTGGGTCATGGGATAGGAGTTGAGATTAGGGCAGTGGATTGGGCATGCTGGAATTATGCTTTTATTTGCGATTTGTTGGGGCTGCAGATGGGCGGAATAAAGGGATTAGTTTTTATATGATTATTTTGGACTCGATTGTATTGATTTTTGAGAGAATATTTGGAGGGTTTAGGTATTTTTATTGGGGATTTTAGAGAAATTTAATACTTGGTAGTTTTTATTTTTAAGTTAAGTAACCATAAAACTGTATTGTTAAAATTATTCTTGAATTAGTTTATACTTTCAATCAAAAGGTACTTTTAATTATTTAATTGAAATAAAATAAAACAAAATAGAATTTCAGTCAAATAAAATGTTTGTTTAAACCAAAATAAGTTTGTCTTCGACAATTGCAATCTTTTTAAAAACAGCTGCTTTCTTGATACTTGATTTTAGCTTAGTTGATTTAGGAATACTTGCAGTTGGCTGTCCAGTTGTTGTTTGTCTAAAATCAAAAGACTTTGGCTTTAGAGATCTCAGTTTGCATACACGCTTCTTTGAAAATGTAAAAGAACCTTGCTTTGGCCTCTGATGTCTCTCTGAAATATAGCCTTCTGGTGTATTAAATACTGTTTTTGAGGACGGTTGAATCAACTGCATTCGAGGTCGCATCTTGGAACTGACTTTAATATGCTTTAAAAGTCGATCTGTTCAATCTCCGTCTGCCACTACTGAGTTAATTGTATTTTCTTGAAGTTGCTCATCAACCAACTTTTGTCTGTGTGATTGTATGCTGATATTTGAAGCTTTCAGCCTTGGCACAAGAGCGCTTTGGTCAATATCAAAAGTTGGCGTATTTCTGTGTTGCTTTGAATTGCTAGAAAATTTATAGACTGATATTGCTCTGCTGTTATTTGTGTCTTCAGCTTCTTTTGCGATATCAATTGCTTTGCGATGATTTTTTAATCGAGTACTTGATAAACCTTGGTTTACTTTTTTGTATTTTATATGAGTTGGTTTAGTATTATTTAAATGCTCAGTGTTGTATTCCATTGATGATTTTGTGGTATTATTAAATGTATGCGAAAGCATTTGAGTTGATAAAAGCTTTGGCTGTCATTTAGTACTTTTACTATTTCCTTGATGGCTTTTCAAATTGATCTGAAACTTGGTATGATTTAATAACCATGTCTTTTTTAACTGGTTTATCAATATCTATCTCTATACTGCTGACTCAGCTATTACTTGTTTTATGCTTTGCTGAAGTCCAATTTTTGATGTTCTTAGTTTTCATCTTAATAATCCTCTTAACGTCCAAAAAATCTTTGTCAAAATACCGATTTGAATCATTTGAAGATGGAGTAAAAGACCGGGGGCTATTATCATCAGCATCATTTTTAACTAAATTCTCTATTCAAGCATGATAATTTTCCAATTTGTAGCGAATATAAATCATACCAATTAATCAGAAATCTCGTAGAAGTAACTTACCACGTTTCAAATACAAGTGATTGCGATAATCAGAATTATCTTGAATATCATTGAGCTGATTGCACTCGATCCTGTACCTGCTATACTCTACCAATTACACCGAAACGATACTATTGAAGTGTTCTCTGAATCCTATCACATAGTCAGTTTTGACGTGTTCATCGAGGTCTTCGATTTCAAGGAGGTAATCTTCAAAATTGAGATAGTCAGCCATTAATGTATAATTTTATCTTCTGCAAGGCTCGTATAAAATCACAGTATATGACTAATACAAATCCGACGACTGCTGTTTCATGCCTGCCATTATAAAATTGCATGTAGATTTCAGATAGTATGTTTTAATGAAATGCAATGATTGCTCTGTGCACTAAGATCGGAGAAATCTATTGCTATTTATTTTATAGCTAATTTCTATTTATTTATATTTAAATTTGAATTACTTTTATCCTTTTTTTGCATATTTATTTACACAGTGTTAGTTATTCCCCTTCTTTATCGATCAGAAGGGCTTTATTTTTATCAACATTGTTATGCCTTTTGATGCCATAATTTAAGTGATTTTAGCAAACTAAATTGTTGAAATTAGAGTTATTTAGTGATATGGAGGATTTTGAAAATTATGGGAATTAGATTTTAATGAAAACATAATTTGAATTTATTTCACAAGATAAACGGATTTTTAAAGTAATCTGTAAATAAGGGAAATCATATTTTAGATTAAAGAAAGAATGTAAAATTGCATTAAAATGATTCTCTTATCGGGTAAAAATCAAAACTAGAATTAATAAAGTTGCTCATAATATCATAAAGCTTAATAGTAAGTTTTCAGGGAGAATGTAAACTCTAAATTTTTAGATGGGGAGTTTGATAGCCAATTTTGATTTAAGATAACACTTCTTAAAATCTTAGATCACAAAGATTTTTTTCTTCTAAGCTTAATAATGGTTATAATATTTAATTATTTCAAATAAGATTCTTATGTTTTGATTCTTCATGTTGCTTTATATTTAATCTTCTCCTGTTTCAAATCTCAATTCCAACCATATAAATTTCTAATTTTTAATGTATGATCCTAAAACTCGTCTCCCCATTTTTTTTTGAGATATTTTATTTTTCAATATACATTTTGTAAATAAAAAAACCGAGATATTATTAAAAACTATGATTAGTGATAAAATAAAAACTTGAGCTGATTTAATAATAAATTTATCATGATTTAAATTCCTTTTTAAACCAATATATAAAATCTTGCAAGAATCAAGGTAAAAATATCATAATCTCTCTAAACTATACATCTCAAATAAATCATGATGTCTGCTTTCAAAATTACATGAACTAATTTATAAATAACTTTTTCAAAAGCACCAAAATTACATTCTATCGTCTCAAATCTCCAAAAATCAGTATTATCAAACCACTGAGCCAACAGTAATCGAAGTTGATCAGATGCATTGAATATTGAAGATAAATAAAAAGTATTATAACCACTGCAGATTCAAGATTGGAGTTATCCTCTTGATGTGCATACAGCTCTCAAGGTATTTATATTCAGTTGGCTCAGACCAGCGGAATATAAAGCTTAATTTAATACCAAATGCGCGACTGCTGAAAAAGACTGAGACTTGGTAGATAATGCCTTCAGACCCAACAAATAATTCAAGACTAAGATATGTAAAATTAGCTTACATCTGGCAAATTCGCAAATAAGCTTTACAAGCGCTAAACTTCTTATATTCCTTGAGCTTTGCTTGAACCTGTGACAGTAATGATTTTTTATATGGAAATAAAAAATTCTTCTTTTTGTTGGCTGTGAGGTCTGCCTGTTTTGTGTAAACTTGCTTTTTAAATCATTTTTTAAAGGCACTTGATGGGCTTTGCAGCTTGTAAATTTTACTTTTAAGAGTCGAACTCATAACATTTTGCTTATTTTTAGTAATATCTGTGTTGAAGTAACTAGAACAAGTAGACTTCGTCAAAGTTTTATTTGCGTAGCTATTCTTTCGAGTTTTTCATGACTTATTTTGAGTTTAAACTGTCCTTTTGCTTACACTTGATCGGTGTATAGCTAATCGGTATGCTTATACTGGAATGAAAAGATCATAAGACTTATTTTGACACTCGTTGGACTGGTCTTTTGGCTCACTGCTTAAAGCCAAGATGTTTGGATGAGATTTCTATGATAAAATATTAAAAAATAAATTGATTTTGTTAATTTGCTTACACTTTGAATTTGATGAATATATAATCATACTTGATCCTGTAAATGCAATTATACTTAAGATCAGTATCGAATTATTCGTGATACATCAAGTTTAATTATACAACCTTCAATTTGTTGTATTTAATTCGTTTGCTGAATATAATCAACCTTAAATTAAAAAAATTTGACATTAACAAATACCTCACTTTTTGAGTTTTGTGTATTGATTTTTATTTCTATACAAGAATTCAATTAATCATACAACTTGAAAAAATACTGAGATCACTGCGATAAAAATATGAAAACAAGAATTTAAATCACCCTCTTGCTAAAAAGAAACAGCTAATAGCATTTAGCTGAAATAAAAAAGTGCTAAATTAATTTTACATCTTCCTATCTCATTTTCTCTTTTTTAAAGAATTATTTAGAAAATAAAACCAAAATAAAATAAATATTTCTTTAGCTTAGATTTGAGAACTTTAGAAAATTTATATAAAATAAGCTGATCTTTGATTTGCTTCATAACGGATAACTTTTAGTTACCTCCTTGCAAATAGGCCTTGGTCGACTTGAACTTGCTAGTGTGAATGGAGCTAAATTTCTCTGAAGCCGTCTGATTGTTTTTAACTTCAGACTCGTCAACTTCACTTTTGGCTGACTCGCTTAGTATTTTACCCAAAAATTTAGCTTTTTCAACATGAGGCTTGAGATAATCAAATAAATGGCCAGGGAGCTCGGGATTTCTCGTGATTTTGCTTTCAAATGCATCTTCTTCAGAGTCATAGACACTCGTTTCGACTTTTAAAATTCTGTAGTTGTTGTATCCTAAAATTTAAGTTATTGGGCACTTAAGACAGAGTATTAAAGTAAATGCATCAAATGTCTATGCTGTTAATTTTGATTCAGTAAAAACTTGAAAATATAGTTAATATCAAAAATAACGGCTGATCGAATAACAAATAACTTACTTCATTCAGATTCTTTGAATCCTTGAACATAGTCCATCTTGACGTTTTCTTCAAAGTCAAATGAAGTGGTGAGCATAAAATGGTTAACCTGAATATTTTATTTACAAAAATCTTCAATTTAAAATATCGTATTTTTACACTTGAGCTGTAAAAATATAATAAAACTCTTTCGAAAAATATAATCGTGATTTAATAAGTATAAATATTATGATTTTTGAAAACCTAATTCTCGCTCTAAAAATCTAAATATTATTTAAAAATATTTGCACAGTGATAATTTTCATATAAATTAAATAAATTGCATTAAATTCAAATTAGATATTTAATAAAAAACCTCATATTTTGACATTCCGATAAAGAATATGATTTCAAACAAATGTATTTAGATTATTAAAGAGTTATACAACAACTAAAATTTTTATCAGCGATACATTGCAATTATTACTATGTTGTAAATACTTATTTTGAATATAATTTTCAAATATTTCTAACAAACTCAATATTTACATTCGATATTATGAATGATTCAAAGTACACTTGAGTATAACTAACACCAAGGACTCAATAATCACCAATATTTCATCTAAATACCCAAATCTACAGTCTCGTGTTTAAAATTACTTTAAAATTTATTTTGAAAGTTGAATCTAAATTAAATCCTAAATCTCCAACTTTTTGATGAATAAGACTTCAAACGAGTTTTGGTCAAAATTTACTTCCTAAAATACAGTTTTATAGCATTTGGGTATAATTCACTAAAATGAGTAATATTAAGTATTATCACGAGACAAAGCTAAAAGTGGAGATGAATGTATGTAATTGTTAATAATGAATAATTAATTAGCGAGTCAAAAATATTGCTGGGTTTGATATTCCCACCCTGATATGTTTACTTGTTAATTCAGTATAATGCTGTATTACTTATCTTGCATTCGCTGTAAAGATTCGTGCGGTTTTGGTCTTTTTACAACCATTTACTGGGATACCTGACTTTGACATAAGGCGGCTTTCAATGTACGGAATCAAGTTGCTCCTGTATGGGTATAAGAAACATTGCTTTTGGACAGCAGGAGTTTTGGGGGTAAGCAGGATAGTTGAAGTTGATA
>JAGYYN010010107.1:0-11567 GCA_021441665.1 Euplotes cf. woodruffi 2 WChen-2021 | reverse complement strand
CCCCAAAACCCCTCAGTTACTAGTATTAGTTGAAAAATAAAAATGTGTTAAATATTTATAAAAATAAAAGATATGGAGCTGGATTCAGACCCAAACGATCTAAAGAAACATCTTTTACCCAGGGAACGCAATGGCAGCAATGATGAGTATCAGTCCTGAAGATCTGACGAAATTGAAGAAGGTAAATTTGCATTTTAAAATCTTAATTTTGCATTTTTAAAGGGATATCGCTATTTTAGATTTATGAAATATGATAATATCTAATCTTGTCTATTTTTATCACTTCATAGTATTTAACTATAATGTTTTAAAGAGTAAAAATATATTAAAAATTAATAAAGATCGCTGAGTTTTAGTGTAAAATGACAAAAGTTAACTCATTTTTGTTTTAGTTGCTGCATCAAACTTCCATAATCCAGAGTCTTCAATATAAACCATTCGAACAACTCAAACCTCTCGTATGGAAGAGGTAAACACGATGAGGAACAAAAGGAAAAACAAAATGAAGATACTAACCATCTCGCAGTTGTTGCAGTTGGAGCAGAACCAAATTTTAAAGCGAATTCATTTAATGCAAAGCCAAAGAAACCTGAAAAGTCGCGTCCAAAAAGCTTATTACGCGAAATCTTAGATTTTCTGTATTTCTGCTACGAATTCCTCATGTTGATGGCGATTATTATCTGTAGTATTCCGCTTCCGTGCATTCCATCAAGTATTTACGTTGTGCTGTGCTTGGCCTACCTCGCTGCAAGCATTTTGATTTCAAAAAAGAGCACTGCGATGACCTTGTGCACAGTCATCATTGGCCTTCAGCTTGCGATTTCATGCTTGTTTTTGATCTTCAAAATAATCATTTCGATTATGATCAGCAAAGGGTCAGTTTCATACCAAAAGACACTATTTTTGAGCCTAGGAGTCTCTGTTGTTCCAGATGAAAACAACGGCTGGGAGTATGTAAGAACTGTCGTCTCAGATCTCTGCTCTCTTGTTGTCTCGCTGCTCCTCATGATCGGCTGAATTATCAGAAGAATTAGTGCTGATGAAGTTGATGAAAAACATATCGAAACTCTCAAAGTTACAGGCTCGAGAAGCCCTGCCTTCTGGTCAGTTGTATCGATTTTAGTGATTGGATTCGCAGGGATTATATCACCTTCGTTAATGTCATTTCTTTACCTCAGTAAGTATGCTTTTATTTACATTTTTAGTTTCGACTGCTGTTGGGCTGTACACGTGGTCACTGTACTTTGATCTACAAGGCCCTATCATGAACGTGATCACATATACAAGTCTGTTAATATCAGCACTTTTCATAAGCGCCTCGTTCATAGTTCAGATCGAATACTTCAGTGATATCAGAGGATCGTGGGTAGACTACATTGGACTAGATAACTTTAACTCTGACAATCCAAATTTTTACGAAAGTAAGCTCACAAATTTACCAAGATTAAGTTTTTATTAATAACAGCCTCTGACCTCTTGCTATAGACCTCTCTGGATTTGTATTTACGGTATTTGTGTATATCGTGAACCTGATATACCTCAAAGCTATTGCTCAATACGACTTGAAGATGAAGTATATTGCCAAAAAGTACCCTGAGAGAACTTCGAAAAAGAGCATAAAGCCTAAACGAGACAAATTAATACGAGAAGAAGAGACGCTTATCGAGACATTGCTGTATCAGATCAGATCTATCATCGTAAACGAGCAGCTGCACTTCTTGATATTTAGATTCTGTTGATTTATATGGATCTACTTGTACTTCTGCTTTCAGTCATTGCTTCCTCTATTGCTGTTATGCCACAGTTTGATCTACTTGAATGAAAAGGCATTTTTAGACACTCTGAAGTACCTGTACATGCCGATATTTTGGCTGATCATGTTGTTCAACTACGTTATCAACATTCAGAGCTTATTCGATACGAGCATTTATTCAGAGGACAACTACAGATTTGGAATTTACTACTACAACCCGGCTTTCCCACACTTGCTATTCCAGCTGTTCTCTCTATTCTACGGGTGATTCACTATTTACCTCTTTAGAATGAACCGAGAGGAGAAGGCAAGGAGGCAAGAGGAAAAAGAAAGGCGTGAAAAGAGACAGCAATCTAAAAAAGAAAGACTTATCTCTGCTGTCTCTAATGCCAAGTCTTCAGAACGATCATTTGCAGGTGAAGAAAGCATATACGGCAATCGGATACTTCAACAGAAATCGCATACTTATGAAATCGTAATTCGATACATCCTTAAGAATATCGATATCACGCTTATGATCGTTCTCTATATTGCTGGAGTCAATAGGATCGACGTCTACCATATGGTTTTGCTTTGTCTGTTTGTCACTTTTATTATGTATACTGACGGATTCAGAAGAAATTTCATTTTCTTGCTTTACTTCATGATATTTATCGCAGCTATAAAGTAAGTGGTATCAATAATAGCTCATAGGTACTTCTACATCCTGTTCCTTCCAGAATTTTTAGATAACAAGCAGTTAAACGACATATTTAACGTCCTTGGATTTTCAACTGATTACACTGATTATAAGTACGGCAAGAGCAATCTGTTCAACAACAATTACCTGATTGTCTTCACAGGGTTCATTCAGTACAGGCTCTACACAAGTGAATATTCTAAAAGCGCGTTTACAGTAATCCAAGATGCCTTAATTTTTATAGGAAAAGCAAGCGAAAGATGACATGATAACTCTTAGTCGCAAGTACCCGAGACTAACAACATGGATGACAGTAATCATCGAGCTGATCCAATTTTCAGTTCCGTGGATCACTTACATCATATTTATTATCATTGCTGTGTTTCCAGGAAGCGTGCCTTGCAAAGACTGCGACAGTACTGAAGCAAATAGCCTCGAAGACTTGCTTAAACCTGTGACATCCTCGCTTTTAGAGAAGAACGGCGCGAATTGTTGTGGAGCAAGCAGCATTACTTCTCCTGGAACAAGGTCTATCATCGACTGGATCCTCTTGCTCATGACTTTAATCCTCGTATTTTTGCATATGTCACTGGACTTAGTTACCTCAAGAGGACATGTATGGCTTAAACGAGGCTGGGGGCTGTTTTCTTTCATCAGCGCAGTCTGATTCTTGCTTGTGATTACATATCAAATATGCTGAAAAGATGAAATATCAAGCTCTGACTGGGCCAAGAGCATTATTGCTGATGTCCCTAACTTTGTTAAAGACAATATGAACATTGTTGGCCTTGAAGACTATACTGACTATTCTTCCCTCCAATACGGAATCAGACTTATCGCTTACGTTGCCTATTTCAATCTTTCAGTAATCGTTAGAAGACAAGTGCAGAAAAGTAGCGAAAACGTTGCTAAATACGAAAATAAAGTTGAGCCAGAAGTCGGACTTGCAGCAAGATCTGAGCGAAACAACTCAACAATGCAATCTCAGTTCAACCTCGCGTTTGTGATATATAAAATAAAGTGGGCTTGGAGGTTCATCGATTTCATATCTTGGCACATGTTCACAATGCTTACGGTTACAATTGTCGGGCTTGGCCTGCATTGGAAGTTATCAGTCTCGACCCTATTCTCTCTAATCGTCCTGCTTTTCTACTACATTTCAGTATCGAGATTTCTTCAGCCATTTGTAAAAGGCAAAAAGAGCAGCGTACTTAACCAAATCAAAGCACTAGAGGAGCTATGGAAGAACGAGGAGGAAAATACAAAGCTAAAGATTGTAAGCGCAAAGCGGTGTGCAACTCTGACGCTTGCGTTCATCAGCATCATCTGCATCCTAACTTTGCATCTTAGCGCGAACCTGCAGGCAATCAAAGTGTAAGTAAAGCATCTTTATATAGCTATAGCAACGACGAGTCAAACTCAAAGTTCTGGGAGGACGTTGTGTTCTATGCCTTCCTCGCAGGAACAGACTACAACAAGCAGATTGATGGCAACTCGTACCTCTATGAGATCTACGGGTACTTGCTGATCTTGCTCTTCTGCGTGCTCGAGAGGAAGTCAGAGATATGGCTAGAGAGCAAATTTGGCTACGTCGGCTCAATCTACGACACTTTCAAAGGCAGAATCAAGCTTGAGAGGTATATATCAGAAGCAACCAGAAAATACTCAGGTAACTCACTTGCTTTATGCTGTAGGCAATACCTCAAGCCACAAGGCACTTGAAGTCATTAGTGAAGACGAGGAGGAAGAGAAAGGCGAAGAAAGAAAAAGCATGAGGAGGAACTTCTCACCTTATAATGAAAATTCCAGAAAGTCTATGTCAGTAACCCTCAGCAAAAAGGCGATAGAACATGATAATTCTGAATCAGTTAAAAAGGAATACGATGAAGCTAAATCTAATGAAATCAAACGAATTCTGTCGCTGGAATACACTTTTTGAATATCGAAGGCACTGAGATTTTTAGTCTATGTTGCCGTTATTTTAATCGGACTGATTGCTGTTGTATTCAAATCTGATGTATGGGGCTTTTTGATACTTGTACTATGCACCTTTTCTTCATTTAGTGGATGCAGCTATCGAAATATAAAGTGGTTCTTATCAGTAATCGCACTAATTGTTGCTTTAGAGTATTGCTCAGCACTTGTGAATATATCATACTTAAACTCTCCATCTGAATTTCCTTCTCCATTTAATGACAGAGGAGTTGATCGTCCAATAAAGGTTCCACTATACAACAATCTCGGTTCTCCATTTACAGAGGTAGTAAGTTCAGGTGAAGAAGCAGGACAGTTTCGCCCTACAAAGTGGGCTTATTACCTTGGGTTCATAATCTCATCCAACAAAGTTAACATGATCTGGTTCGACTTCATAATGGTTGTGCTGCTGCACTACTTCTGCATGTACTTCAACAGTATCTCGTACGAGCTCAAAATAAGTTTCGATACTGACACAACGATTGTAAAAGCACTTCAAATCGAAGAAGAAGCTGAGAAGTCAGCACGCAAGTCAGTCCTTCACCAAAGCTTCGAAGGCGACAACAGTTTCGACGGAAATAGAGCAAATTTACTGAAGAACTCTTCAAGGATAAATAAAAATTCAGATGTCAAAGATACATTAGTCTTGATTGATAAAATAAGAAAGGGTCTGTTTATTTACAAGTTTTATAACGGAATCTGTGTTGCTGTTAGCTCAACTTCATCTATATTGACTCTTGTCTGATTGCTAATGATTGCATTCCAGATTCAAGGATTAATAAACTTAATCTACATTTGCTTCTGCCTGTACTACATCGTCAGAGCTGTAAGCTTTGTCTATCAGCGAAACTGGACTTTCCCCGATCGCTTAAAGAGGCTTTTAAAGCGAATGGTGATGGCTGAGATTTTCCTCCAGTGCTTGTATCAAATTCCATTCGACTCTTTGCACAGCGGTGAGAACAACCTCACAGGATGGCAGAAGATCTTCGGATTCATGAGCTTGTGGGATCTCAACACGGCTTCAAATACTCCAGTTTCGATTAATGTGAGCAACCTTCTGCTCAAATGCTGAATGTACGCAAACATCCTCCTGCAGGAGAACATATTTAAGAGCAAAGAGTATCACGTTTTTATTGCTTCGTCCCTGGCGCAAATCAGAATCCTCTCAGAAAGGAAGGCAGATGCGATGGCCTTCTTGTACAACAACTTCAAGATCACTACAACGATCCGAAATCAGTTTGAAAAGGAAGCAATGATGAAGAAGCTAGCTCAAGTCAATCGACAGCTGAGAAAATGGAACCGCACAGTCTTCAAAAATGCTGGCAAAGGAAAAACTACTGATAAGAAGATTAAAGAAAAACTCAAACTTGAGGCTAAAATTAAAGAAGTCGCTGAACACCTCGAAGAAGAGCAGAAAGAAACACATCAAGATCCTAATAGTAACGAACCCTCGATGAAAGAACTCGTCCCCGTTGAAGAAGTCAAAAAGACGGATAGTAAATACGAAGGACTTAAAAAGGCTGACTTAATCAAAGTTTTAGTGTCCGAAAAACTTAATATTATCTGGAAGATCTGGAATTTAGCTAAAAAGTACGCCACAAATCAGATTTTGCTAATATTCAATCAAACAAAACTCGATGCAATTCTCGAAAATATCAAAGATGGAGAGACACACATCTACACATCAATTGAGCTTTGTCTATACCAAGATTATAAAAATGATGTTAAGACAGCAGAAGAATTAGAGCTTGATTCGCTAGATGATATTCCAAAAGACCAAAGAAGCAAAATTACACATAAGACAACGAAAGGCCTTAAAGTGATTTCACGGTTCTTAACACTCCTGCTCCACATCATTGTATCGAATACCGTGTTCATCTGCTATACAGTCATGATAGTGGCTCATATAATGAACGGAAGCTTCATTAGTCTATTCTATCCATTCTCAATCTTCATATACGCAATTCTTGAAGAAAGAAGGCCGAAGAAAACATACTGGATTGTTGTGATTTACTATTCAGCAATTACACTAGTGCTAAAGTTCTTAATGCAGACATATCCGCTATCTGACTGGCTGACGAGGAACAGTGTAGGAAACTCAGGCGATACAGTGCCGCAAAGCTCAGTCAACGACACTTTAAAGTCAGTGAGACTTGGTCTCGAAGTCGTTAATGATGGCAAGAACTTCCTCAATTACTTCCTATTTGAAGCACTAATTTTACTCACAGTGACTCTCCACATATTCACCCAGTTGTTCGGAGGAGTCTGGAACTCGAGAGAAATCGATAGAGAGACTATCCATCAAGCAGCTGCAAGAATCACAGCAATTCAGAGGCAGAGGAAGCTTGAGAAAGACTCAGGCAGGTCATTTGAACACGACGACACTATTGAAGACAATCTGCCTTTAGTTCCAGTCGAAGGCGATATATTTCCTGCTGACTATGATCAACTCAGAAAGAAAAGATGCTACTCTGTCAACGATTGTCTCAGACTTCGAGAGGTAAGATAATAATTAACATGGATTTAGATCTCAAAACAAATACAAAATCGAGATGATAATTCATATGAAGACTACCCTCTGTTTATTGACGAGTGGTCTGACATTGAAGACAATTTTGCTTACGGCGGTGATAAGTTCAACGACGGTCTTGATGACCCTTCAAATAAAATACTCAAAAACGAAATGAAGTCAATGACAAGGAAAGAATTTTTAGCTAAACTTGCTAAACTCAAAAAGGAAGCTGCCTCTGATGGAATTTTAGAGCTTGCTTTCGACGGTGAAGAAAATAAATCTAACAAAGGAAGGTCTCTATCTGAATACAAGTATAAAAAGCCTGAAAAATCTGAACTCGTCGAATTTATCATTGAACATAAAGCCGGGGAAAATAAGCTGAAGAAGTTATTTATGAAAATAAGCGTTTCGCTGACCCAGAGCAAGTACTTCGAGTCTCTATTTCCATCGATAAAGCAGCAGAAGCCAGGATTTGACCTGTATGCACCAATGGCGATATTCCAAGCATTAATTATCGTGTTTATGATATTCTTTTACAGCAAGATGGACCCAGATTATACTAATATAACCTCAGATACGCTGACTCCAAATCAGCTGAATCAAATCATGGTTGTCGCTATCTTCATCCAAATCGCTATCATTGTTTTAGATAGGTACTTGTACCTGTCTCGGGACTACGTTGAGATCGAAGATGTTGACATCGGCGAAGAATCCGAAGACGAGATGGAAGATATAGGCCACTCTGATTCTATTTCTCAGTTCGCAAGAGCAAAGACTTTCGACCTCAGATCCTCCTCTGGTGAAAACTTACTTGTTAGAGGACTTGGCATCGAGAAAAAGAAAAGAGACATATCTGTCAAAAGCAAACCTCAAGACAAAGTCCAGCTCGACGAAATCCGCGACGATGAAGAGGATAGGAAAATTGATGATAAGGAAGTCCAGCTTTCAAAAACTAGCTTTAATAAGACAATCGTCCTGAAGTACTACCTACAGCTGTTCTTGCTGATACTAGTAAATCTGTGTACATTTTGGTACTTCCCAATTAAAGCAAATAAAGACTTGCAGATTACTGCTTACTGCGACTATTCAAATACTGATACTGGAGGTCTTTGCAATGAAGTATTTATGAACTGGACCTTAGTTGTATTTTACCTCCTTTACTGCGCTTACTTTGCAATCTCCGCATTACAGATCAGATTTGGCCTTCCTGAGCTCAGAAAAGGCAACTTTGCTATGAGTGATACAGGACCAATCAATAAGGGTATCTTCCAGGGATACTTGGCTGCTCCATTCATCGTCGAATTAAAGACCGTCTCGGACTGGACCTTCACTCGAACCTCTCTTGACCTGTTCCAGTGGTTGAAATTCGAAAATATTTATGCTGATTTATTCATCGCGAAATGCACGAACAAGGGCTACCTAGAACACCCATTAGGAGAGCCGATGCCAGGGTGGAAAAAGTTCTCGTTCGGATGATGCGGACTATTCATACTGATCATACTAATCGCAGGGCCGCTGCTACTATTCTCAAGTCTCAATCCTTTATCGGAAAATAACTTTGTAACAGGAGGAAATTTACAACTACTGATTCGTTCGAATCTAACTCAGAACGGAGCTGTTGAAGAATACGAGCTTTTCAACACAAATCGAGTATCAGGTCTACAACCAATTTCCGATACATATTACGATAAGATCAAAGGGTACAGAGCGGCAAGGAATCTTCAAAGAGACCTATTCCAACAAGTGATATTTTCAAAGGTGTCAGATAACGCTTGGACTCCTTCACCTCCATCGCAGCAAGAGATTTACAAAAGAGTGATGAACTCAAAAGACAACGATCCGCTTCCGATCAACATCGTGTTGATTTATGCTTTTGACAGGCCTCAGCCTGCAGGCCAGCAAAGGATCAATAAAGAGCTGCCGATTGTCAATATTCTTTCAACAGACGTGAAGTACAGAGCACAGGTCAAAGACGCTCTTATAAGAGCATTGAACCCCGACGCGCCGTGAAATCCACAAGAGGATATCAGCTTTTATATGGGTCAGTGGTTGATTCCAACTATTCGACTGCCACAGGACATCAAGCCGAAGCTGATCAAGATTAACGAACTGAAACAAGATATTTATGTCTCCCGAAACTGCTCGATTGGGCCTAAACCTAATGAACAAGTGTCTTTTTGGTGGGAGGTATCTCAAAAAGTTTACACAGGCGATGTGAATCAGGATAAGAATGTACAACAAGGAGTTGTATTTTTCACTTGGTCGGAAAAAGTCACAGGAAACCTCATCGGATACAGCTTAATCACATTTTATGTCATCGTTGTACTTGGAATTGGAAGAGCATTAAGATCTGTTATTCAGTCCGGAAGTGAACAGATATTCATTAAAGACATGCCGAGACCAGACCAACTACTACTAATTTGAGAAGGTATACTCATATCGAGAATTGAGAACAATCTCGAAAGAGAAGAAGAGCTGTTCTATATTCTCATCGATATCATGAGATCACCAGAAATCCTCAAAATGATCACTGATTCTTCACTCAGAAAGAAAGGCAATTAATTCTTACTTTGCTAAATCTTGATCCCAATCTCTCTTACCCCTACATTAAACATTTTTCCCACTAAAATCTCGCTAGCATAAGTAAAATAAATACCTGAAGATTACAATCAACCCCTTCTATCTTAACTTTATTTTCCATTTTACATCAATAAAACCGTAATTGCATAAATCACCATCCAAATCCCTCTCCGATCAGTATAAACTTCCCCTCGCTACCATCAACCAAACCCAAATCATCTTTTCCACCAGTCGTCCAAATTTCGTTTTCCCCCCATTCTTCACTATAAAATCAAGCACATTTCCATCAAAGAATTACTAGCTGTACCTACCAATCCCTTGATTTATATATTTTAAATTGAATATATCTTTATATATGGACGGGGACTATACTCACATCGAGTGGATCGAGAAGACCACTGACCAAATTGACATCCAACCGCTTGTTAAGCAAAAGGCTAAGAAGAATAAGCCCGGGGTCTGCAGCAAACTCTGATCTTGAGGCGATTACTACAAAAAACAGACGCTTAACTTTCAGATCTGAGTGTGAACCTCAGTCACGCTCGTCTTTGCATTTTTATTTTTATTTGTCGTCGTACTGACGAATGTGATGGTACTCAAAATATATACGTATAATATTGCTGATTATAAAATCAACAAGATTTATTTTGAAACATTTAAAGTAAGTTTTAGATATTTATATGTACAGGAATTAGGCAGAGAAGTTGCAGCTTCATTAAATATGCCAACAATCGTTACTGAAAATATGACAAATAGATACAAAAATTATCTTACCTCAATACTGGCGGAAACATCAACGGCTAATTATCCATTTGACTGGACTCAGTTCAGCGCTATACCATTAGCGAGTGGGACTACGACTCAGCAAAGTTCGACATTTAGCAATTTAAATGTGACATATTCTCAAATGACTTACATTGTGCCTACTGGAGCGTCCTCTGTGACTTCAGATCCTGTCCTCAAGAAGCTGAATACTCTAAATATGGTCTGGACTCAAGCGAATTTAATTCGAATTGGATATAACTCAGATGTTGATGCGACTCGGTTCTTCATAATGCTTGAAGAGAACGATGGCTCAGGGGCGACTAAACAAATTCTTGCAACAATGCCTGGCCAGTACTTTACTAAAAACATTACATCATCTGAGTTCTCCTCATTCTCGTGGTACACAGAAGCACTGTTAAATAAGACTAAACTCGTCAAGATTTCAAAGCAAAGCGACCCCTTTAATGGAGGAATGGATCTTGCAGTCGGATTCTGAAAAGGCTTTGAAACCGGTAATTTTAAAGGAGTCGTTGGTTTCCACTACAACGTGGATGTGTTTCAGAAGTTAATAAGTCCGCTTTTCGGTCGATCAGGTGCAACCCAGTACATCTACATATACAACCCGTCAAGCTTGTTGCTGAAGAACGATACAAACAACATCCTCGATAAAAGCCCTGATATTATCAAGACCAGTCTCACGAATAGCGACTTGTTTAAAAATCGTGAGGCGTTTTACGACATTTACTCGAGTGGAAGTGGGTACTCTACTTCTGAGATCTCTTTCAGTAGCTTTTCAGACTCTGCATTCAAAATGTCATCAGTCCTGTGTCCGTTTACAAAATCTGGAACACAGGTGTCTGACTACGACTACCAGATATTTTTATTCCAGACTAACGATGAGATCAAGACGATTAGCAGCCAAATGGAATCAGATGTAATTAACCCTGATTTCGGGAAACTTATCGGATTTGTTATTCTCGCGATCGTAGTGAGCTGCTTACTTATCGGAATGATCATGTGCTATTATTCTTGGAAAATTACATATCCAATAAAAGACCTCCACACGCTTACAAAAGAAATCAAAAAGCAGCACAAGATAGAAGACATCAGGTAGGAGAGTTTTATACTAAAACATAGAAAAACTATTTAAAAATGATGACCTGTTCAAGAACTTCGTTACAGGTAAGTAGTTTAAAACTTACAATTACCATGTAAAATCTAAATCCTTCACAACAGAAACAAAAAAGTACAAAAAGAACAAAGAACTCACAAACGACGAGATCGAAGTCCTTCTGACTCTATTT
>JAGYYN010010033.1:0-29432 GCA_021441665.1 Euplotes cf. woodruffi 2 WChen-2021 | reverse complement strand
TTATTAATTAATTAACCTCATATAATAATTTATCATAGCTCTCTTTTTATCCCTCTGAAATTCTTGACCAATCTTTACTCATTAGACAATAAGCTCAAATCCACATACCCAATCTTAGACTTATCAAAATCATCGCTATTAAAAAGTTTTTCTGTGTAATTATCAAAATAATTCATAATACCTCTATAAATATATCTATATTGCAGATAAAGATTAGCATATCAACTTATTTTGACTCTAAATCCAATCTCTGGTATTTTAACTTACTCACAGCTCAGTTTAATTTAATTAGCAATCAGCAATAAATGTATTTATACTCAATGCTCACTTCTAGTCGATTGAGTTTATTTTATTATTAGAAAACTTACAAAATATACTATTCAGAATTTAACTTCGGTGGATACAAGAGTTTTATATCAGCTCGAGCTCAAGATAATTAGGAATGTGTAATTTGCATTTTTATTCGTGGCTTTTATATTATAAATTTATAGATAGGATTGAGTTAGATCATAAAAATAACCATCAGATTAGAATATATTTAGTTCTGAATAAAATTAATCTTTTAGATAGACTAACGAAACTAATCTTATCTGAAGACGAATTGATTGATGTAATTGTTGAGTAAAAGAATTATTCAGACTCTAAGACTTCAGAAACTTGGTTGACTGAAGTATTTTCCTCAACGCCACAAACGACGAAGAAGATGTGGGGAATGTCTCCAAGTCTTTCTCCGCTGTCCATGTATTTTTCGTTCTTCCAATTTTCAACGAATTCTTTTCCGTCGGTAATGAGTTCAGAAAGGTGGTATCCTACAGCTTTAGCAATGATCGACAGGATCTGAAGTGGGCTGTCAATCTTCTTTTTCCACTGATTAAATGTATCTCTAATGACAGATGGCAAATGCTCGCATTCTTTAATCGCATCAGGAATGACGACTAAAAGTTGTCCGACCTTGGAGATGACATCGAGCCATTCAATTTTACCTTCAAAGATTTCGACAAGAGCAGTGACATCTCTAATAATAGTATCTGAGTCAGTCATGCATTTTTCAATCGATCCAAAGTCTTCCTTAAGTGCGCCCTTCAAGAAGCCTTCTACGAACTCTGCAGCGTTAGCTGGAGTGACCTGCACTCTGGCGTGGCTGGATGCCATGAGTGCAACAACAAGTAGAACTCAAATTGCCTTCATATCTAATTTAATAATTGCAATTAAATAAAAATAAATGCAAGCCAGTGATTGTGATATCCTCGCAGATGAGCAAGAGTTACTGCGCAGGGAGCAAAAGCTATTCCATCAGGTATACGGGGTGCGAGCGAATGTGAAGTATAGGCGGGCAGCGGTCTGGACTAAAGGTAAACGAG
Source organism: Euplotes cf. woodruffi 2 WChen-2021 (assembly GCA_021441665.1). Lineage (NCBI taxonomy): Eukaryota > Ciliophora > Spirotrichea > Euplotida > Euplotidae > Euplotes > Euplotes cf. woodruffi 2 WChen-2021. The sequence continues at coordinate 28,071 of JAGYYN010010033.1, read as the reverse complement.
GGGAGATTAATTAGGACTAAAAGTTAATTAGATTTATAACTACTATTTTTACTCCAAAATGCCATCTGATAAGTGGTTGGAGGTGCTAAGACAATACAAAATTAAAAACTAAATCTGATAATATATCTCTACCCAGTATATCCTGTATCTCTCAGTAATTATATTAACATAAAACTCGTCTTTTAATAATTAAGTCTAAATCGATATTTTTGTATTACTCTGCAATTTACATAGACTGCGGTCTGATAAGGAATATCAGATTAGATGAACTAAGGCTGGAGTATGCAGAGGGTGATGACGTTAGAGACTTCAATGCGTTTTTGAAACAGGCCGGGTCTTTAAATACAAGTGTACTGGGTATTGCAGTTGATGCAAATAGCGGTAAGGCAGATAGGCAAGAGTGGTATATGAGCTTTAATATTTAGTAGGTTTGGTATGGAAATGGAGATGTGAAAAATATGGCTTAGACCTTTTATTACAAAATAATAGATGTCTTAAATTTCTTTACTTCACTTTTTATTTTATTAAAATTTTATTTGTTTGATGAAAAACTTGATTTTTTTATTTTTAAATATTAAAGCATGTTTTGAATATAAGATTGGTATTTATCTTTTTAAGAATTAAAAATTTTTATTGTAAACAAAATTTTATTTTAATTTTTTGATATTTCAAATTTACTTAAATAATTAACTGAGAATTTAATACGAAAAAGCTTAATGCAGATAAAATCTAAATATCACATAGAAATTTTAATTTTTAAAGATTTGTAAATAAAATGTAAAATTTTAGATTTTAAACCAAAAATGAGATTGACAAGTCAACATATCAACTCCATGCTAAGATGAATGTGAAATGTCACAAAAGAATTATACATTTCAAAAATGTATTTTACCTGTAAACAGTTCCTATCAGTTCTTTCTGCAGCCAAATCCTGCTCAGAATCAGTTAATTTTGATTCGTGAATAATCGAGTCAGACAAACCAATTGCAATCGGAAAGTCTCTTGACAGATGGAAGGTTCAGACTCTGCAGTTTTTATATGTTGGACTAACAAAATACTCTCGATGGTCTGATATCAGATCATTCAATCAATATTGACTTTTATAAAATATAAGTAAAAACGCATCTGTATTAATGCTATTTATCAATCGTAGTTTCGCTTTGTAAAAGTTCTAGTTTTTTTTAATCTAAATTACTAGATTGATCTTAAAACTATCTCAAAAAACTTATACCAAGATTAGCATTTGATTATTATCCTCTTATTCTTCATCTAATTTTATTATAAAATTTTTGCTAAATTTTAGGGTATCACTCGATTTGAAAATCTTATAAACATCCTTGCAAGCTGTAAAGATGTCAGAGACAACTTGAGTACATTTACTTCAGTCTCCAACAGTATTGAAGAATCAGCAATCGTAGATATTTTTGAAAAAGCAGGATTAAGCAATGTATATACAGTTGATGACCATGTTCTACTTTCTAATTTAAATTATTTAACTGACCGTATCCTCGTGGTGGATTACGACTTCTAAGAACGATATTAAAGATACAACATGTTCAATAGTTATCTTTTTAGAATAATAAAATCAGTTGAAATGTAATTTTTATATTAAAATGTATAAAATAGCAACATAAGATTAAACTTGTAATTTGTTCATGAAGTATAATCAGTTGAATTTATAAGATATTAATCTACATTAAGTTAAATATAACAATCAGTGCATCATAAAACATACTTGCTGGCAATCTTTAGGTTCTCAATCAAATAAAAATTACAAATATTTAAATTCAACATCCACCAGTTTTTCTATTTACCTCAATATCTTGGTTTAAGATCAAAATAAATTGGTAATCTGCTGATCGCTGTTAAATTGCTTAAATCCTGCAGCTAATAATAATTATTAAGAATGGGAAGTTGCTGCGGTTTGATTAAGCGCAAGAAACAGCCAATTTCAAAGTGAAAGGGAAAGATGAAGGGCAAAGAGCTCAAGTGCAAGTCTAAATATGCTCAAGAAAGACCTAAGTAGATGAACACGACTGACACTAAGATTAAAGACCCTGATTTCTCACTTGAATGAGTCGTCTGCATTGAATTCAAAGTCGATGCCAGATTAACGAAATGCTGAGTCAATTTTGTCTGCAATGAATGAGTACAGTTGATGAATCGATGCCCAATCGCGTGAAAATAACAAAAATACATTTACAACTGCTAGTGAGGTCCTTTCAGCACACCTGAACGCTGTCACTTCAAAGTGCAGAGTGTGAGACGGGGACATTAAGAGATCCGAAATTCTACATCATGAGGAAAAATGCTTATCAGAAAAGAATGAAAATTTTGTACTGTGAAATTTCACTCATGACGTACCACTAACATTTACTTCAGTCAATCAGAAATCGAAATGCGATAATCATGATATAAGTGTTGTACACAGTGATAATGGGAAAAATATGCATGGTGCTGAGTTGATTGCGATTCTATGTATTGCTCAGTCTGCGTCCTTGATTTATATTTAAAGGAGTGCTTTTGACAGTTCAAGTCAATGATCAAGATAACATTCAGAAAATGATATTTTAATTTTATGATTTACAGATTCAAAACAAATAATATTTATTACATGACTTTCTTCTTTTTGTTTAAACATTTAAATTAAATTGCGTTGTTGTGATATAAAGGAAACGAAAGATTTATTTTTTCTAACAGAATACAACTTTTGAGAGTTTATTTAAATGTATATATTTAAAACTCATAAACAAATACCAAAAAATAGAAATAAAATAAAATAATTGGTTACTATTATCAAAACTTCTTCCCGATATCGCCAATTGTTATTCCTCAAAAATTCTAAGCCCAATCAGCATCAGCAAGTATTATTATACTGTTGCAAATATGTTTTTTGTTCCGACTCAATCTAGCAGTAGTTTCAGTTGCAAGTTAAATAATTCACCACAGATCCTTCCATTTTCTGATATAAAATTATAACTCGATTCTATTGTATACCAGCTTCTTATATACAACCACAGCTGCATTTGAAATTAATTAAATTTACAACTACCTCGCCGAATTTGCATTCAGCAAAGATACGAAGATGATGTGACTTTAGAAGCCAGTAAGAATAAAGTGAATTACTTGGTAATCAATATAACCACGATCCACTGACTGATGGTAGTCAGCAATATATGAGCAAAGCTGATAATTTAACAACAATAATAATTTATCATAAATATGCGTTTATTTGGAGATTATCAGCACAGAAATCAAAATACTCACTTATGTGGTTTTTAATAATTTAGTTTGAAGATTAAATTCATGATACAAAAATATATATTCAATTTAGTTTTTTTTACTCTGCTTATTTTTAAATTTTTATTCAGTATAATTTTAAAAAAATTAGCTTTTGATAAATTTTTAATTTAATTTTACAAATAATTATTTTTCATTAAATACTAATACGAATAAATTAGATAGAAAAAATAAAATATGTTTGATATTACTTTTTAAATTACGCAAAATCAGTTATATAAAATTTATGATAAAATATATTATAAGCAGATATTAAAGAGCACATTGATATTCATTAGCGATCAGTCTTGATATATTATTACTTAATTTTTTATTAAGTTTTAATCCCATTTAAAATTATGACTACATATTGATTTTCGATCAAGATTAATACCAAAGTTATTTAAAATTCACCTCGTCAAAGCTACTTGTTTTTATTTTATTTTTCATTGACACTTAGTTGTATTATATTCCTATTTTCAACCATACCATCTACGTTGAGAGACTTAAAAATAGATTGAATTTACTCTAAAATAAAACCACTACTGATAGAATGGGTAAGAAAAGAGAATAATGCAGAAAGACTTGGTTTGAATCTTATTGGCGTAAATTAGATTAGTAACCACATGCGCTACAAGTGTAATTAGGGCTAATGGTGTCTGCTCTTTGTCTTCTTTCTCCTCCAGCTTGACAGGCTTGTTTGAATTCATATACTGAGCACAAGTCATACCAGTCTTGAGATAATTCAGCTCCGACTATAATTATATTATGCGATAAGATCAAGCTGGTGAGATGATTCATTACAAATAAAGATTAAGGTGGATTTGAATTAAAAAGCTTTTTCATTCAAAATTACTAGTAAAAACAGCAATTTGTTATTAGTATATTGTGTAACTATTTTTAGATTTTAAAAGTAGTGAATCCGAATCATTGATCACTATGATTTTGTTAATAAAAAAAAACATTTTGTATTTGATCTCACTAACCAACTGACTAAAAATTGTAATCAAGCTATCAATAAGTTTTGTTGTTTACTCTTTGTGTAAAAAATTTGAGATATATCTAAAATGCTTCATTATGTATTTATATTTATTGAAATATTTGGAATTATTAGCTCATAACAAATCTGAATGTAATATGCAAACTGATAATACTTTCAATAACAATAACCCATTGATGACGATCGAATATATGATACTAAAACATTGCCGCCAATCTTTTATCGTTTACTATTCAAAATCTTAAATCACGCTGTTTAAGTAAAACTCAGCATGAGCAGATATCAATTCCGAATAACCCTTACCATCAACTTTACTTCTGATCTTCATTGCAGTTGAGCAGACCAAGAAAATAGCTAAAATAGCGATTAAAACCTTGTTCATTTATTATTTTAATAATTACAAATCGTCGGCTGTTAAATACTGCAAAATATAATAATTTCTATCGGGACTGCGACTGATCAAAATATTCGTATTCGAAGAATGGAAGCATCTAACTCCAGCTCGATGTAACCATTAAATTTATTGCGGTGACGCACTGAGCACAGCCTGTGCAGTGTGCTTGCTTAATGATAAAGTTACTGGCAATCTAGAAGCAGCAGATTGCCGAGTATTTTATATAAAAGTGTGCAGATAAAGACCGGAATCATATCTGATATAAATTTATTTAACCTCTTCAATTTGAAGTTGGCTGTCAGTATTCATAAATTAAAATGCAAGTATGGTTCGTATTGAAAACAGAGAAATTTAATAATATAATCCAAGTTTACATTTAAATACTAAAAAATAAATTAGTATATTGATGAATACTAAAAAAATATTTATGATAGATGAATAGTATTCCTATCACTCACTAAAAGATTGTTTTTTAATTCAAAACGCAACAGTTTTAATTTAAAAATTGCTAAAAAGGGGAATTTAAATAATGATTATTTTAATTTATGATGTGAAGTTTGAAACTGAAAATTATTAATAAAAAATTAATTTCAGAATTTCTTCAATTTATAACATAATTCTGAGAGAAGTTGTTTGTGATTTGTAGTTGGTTTTAATTCAGTCCAAGCTCTTTAATTAGTTCTTCAATTTCATCTAGTCAGCAGAATTCGTCTTTGGTGATTTCTTCTTGTTTATCGTAATTTTTTAAGCCTTTCGGTTTCAGTAAATTATCCGAATAAAATTGAAGAGTTCAAGCTGAACAATATGAATGATTTCAATTTGGACAATACCATATATGTTTATTCTTACTATGGATAACATACTTATCTTTGTTTGCACATTTCCAATCGACAGGTTTGTTCTGGATATGTTCCAAAAGACCGTCACGTCAAGATTTACAGTAAATATCATCAAAAATCGATTCTGACAGTCACATAATTTCATGTTGAGAAATATTCGATCTTTTGATACTTTTCTGACAAACTCTGCAGTCCACCTTACAATTATTGATTGCCTCAGAGAATATTTTGTTCTCCTGAGTATAATTACGGTCTTTGGAGCACCTTTGCGGGCATTTACTCATTCTTTTAAATCAGTCAAGACAGACGACATTGAGACATCACTTGGTCAACCTGGAGGAGAGTTTGAATTCCATTCACACAATTCATTCAAATGAAAAGTCAGGATCAGTCAGCTTCATAACAACCTTTTCATCATCAATCCCTTTACTGATTTTATCATCTTCAAAAAACATCGTATATATTTTTCCTGGTGGTGGTCGAGGTGGAAAATTCGGTCTAACAGGAGGCCTTGCATCTGACATTCTATTAACACTTTTCTGTTTATTTCCCATTAATGAATAAATAATTATAACTTTCCATACCTGGGCCTATAAGGACCTCAATCTCGTTCCCACTTACTTTATAGCGTTCAACCCTATATAAATAGCGGTGACATCCTTATTATCTTAAGCTGACCGAGTAAACAGGACCAGCCATTTCTGTTGTAATACACTGCGACTGGTGTGCAATATAAATTATATCGTAAATTGCATTAGTAAAATAAAAGACTATAAAGACAGTAAATAATACTGCTGAATTAGTAGATGCTTTGGTATACTGGAGACTGGGTTTAGGTCGTGATGGACTGGTTAGTTGTTATGGTAGTTGAGAACAGAATTCAAGGCTGGAATTGTACAGAGATGAGGTTGTTTTGGGGTTGGCTCTAGTTGAGTTATTTAGAGGTTTTATATGTGATATGAGTTAAGAAAGAACAGGATTTTGTTAGATTCAGGGGATTTAGAATATTTTTTTATTGCTGCTTGATAGTGGTTATTTTGTCATGAGGTGTTTATAGTTGAGTTAATAAATTATTTTTATTTTTTTATTGTGAAATTTGATTTGGTTGAGGTTTTAATTTAAGAAAAATAATTATTTTTTTAGTGTAAAATTTTTAACTGTTTGCATAAATATTTAATGTTTGGATTATTGATAAGTAAATATAAGTGTTAATTTTATAATTTATATTATGAATCTATACTTGAACAAACAATCACATTGTTTAATAATTTATTTTATTTATAAAATGATCATAATTATTTTAATTGCAAAAATTCAAAAACTGTTAGAGGATTAGTATAAATTGTTGATAAAATAATAAGCTAAAACTAAAGTTCAGCTTTCGTACAAAATTGACTAGTTGGACATAATCTGCAGCAAATAAACTAAAAATATCACCAGGTCGACTTTAATGTGTTTTAAATACTAATAACATATTATAAATATTACTTGGCTGTCAGTATTGATAGTAAGCCATACTGTAAAATTTTTTAATTTAAATGTCTGCTAATAAATTTTAATAAAAATATCAAAAACTAAACTCATCATATTAACTCAGATTAATCAGATTTTGTATAAAGAATTAAGTACATTTAAAATTTCTTATTTGAAAATGATAAGTATTTAAGAGCTAAGAAAAATTCGATAATTCATAATTAAACTCAATATAAATACAAAAATTCAAATTAAAGATAAAAAACATCAAAAATCTTAACCATTAATAATTTTCATCAAAAACTTTTTTGAAATAAATTCTAAAATACGTAAAATATTTTCTCCGATAAAAAATTTGATTGTTAAATTTCAATGTATCAGATTATAATAAAGATTCATTTTTTATTTAAAAACAAAGATTTGCAATAAATATACACAAAAGTAATATCTAAAACCTCTATTAAATTATACCTTATAAATCAAGCATCAAAACTAATAATATTTTACCAACAATTAATCTAAAACAACACAATCACAACATACCCAAATACAATAATGCCCCAACAATCCCAATCTAAAATAATCGCCAAAACCAGGACCGACCCAGGTCTATATTCCTGCATTACCCTTTAATCAGCACATGGCCGAAATCAAAACCGCTGATCTTGCCGCAATAACAACCCAATCTTCTTATTTAGCTGCACCCAGTAAATCAAATCGGCCTATTAAAATAGCCTCTCAGCATGTAAAGTAACTATATAATGTTATTTAACACCACGAGTACCACGATAATGCATATGCTGATTTATATACCAAATTTCAGATTTGTGTTACATCCGAATTGCTGCACGCAAATGTCCAATTGCATTATTGGTTAGAACACTATTTTTTGCAGCGGTTGGTTGGGTCAAATGCCATTTTGATGCACTGAAGGGAATTGCTTATGAAGGTCTATTTTAAGCCCATGGGGATTGGGTGAGAGGAGAGGGTGGGGTAGTTGATTTGTTGTGTTTGTGATGATAGATTTGGAGCCAAGATTGAGTTGTTTTTAGAGGGATGATAAATGCTGATGCATGTTTTTGTATTTATATTCAACAGAATTTCAATAGGATTTGAAAATATACACCAATATTGTTAAGTTAGATCTGGAAAATTTAGGAAGAGGAACTGTATCACTTAAAATATCAAATTAAAATATTGATTTATCAGAATACTCAGAATATACCAGCCGATTTGCATGAAATTAAGAATGAACGTTGATATCGACTTGATCCATCAGCTGCTCTATATCTTCAGAATAGAAGGAATCTTCATCGTCGCTTGTATGATCATAATTCGATTGCTTTTTTATTAAAATCGTTAATATGTCTAATCGGGACCGAGTTATCTTTATCATGCTCAAGATAGCACTGATTGACTCAGTTTGTTCAGAATTTGACTTCTCATAGCGTACAGGTCCAGTACTCTGCTCTTTGGTTGTAATGCACACCTCCATTGCTCTTGTTATGACATTTAAATAGAGATTTGCCACTTTTATATTCAAGAGATCAAAAATGCAGGGATCTCAGGCAAATAACTCCTTCATTGCTTCTTGAAAGACATTTTGCTTCGTGATCATCTAATTCTACCCTTCGATTTTCTTTTCCTCAGATTGTGCACGGAATTTTTAGTTTGTTGATTTTTTCGGTGAGTTTGAGGTTATCTTTGTAAAAATTAGTGATTTTAGTTCATCTCAACGGTCATACATTTATTTTTATAGTAATTCACAATTAAGATTAAAAAAATATTTATATTGAAAAATAAAGCAATTTATATTTTTTAAATAATTATACATAATATCAGCTTTTTATTATCATGCTTTTAAATAATATTTTATTGCTAAATTATTATTTTTACTTATTATTGTAATTTATATTTCAATTAGAAAATATCGTTAAAAATAAATTTTAAATATCAAAAGTGAATAAAATAAGTATAAAGCAGTAAATCTATCTTGCCAACTCAGTCTTTGCAGATAACATTCATTCATCAGGTAGTCAGTTTTGATTTAGCCTTAATTTCCATGCATATAATTCATTCTAAAGTAAATCCCGGTTCTTCTAGTCGATTCGATATCTTTTGACTTTTTTCTGCAGCCTGTAAATCTATCACTTTCATCTTCTTGTCACGTACATGATATCGTAGATGACTATTGCTGGTCTTATTAATTCTTTTGCTGTTTGAGCTTCCCATTATATTTCTATTTTCAATTATAATTATATATCCTGTGCTTTTCGGATCTAAACTAAATTGTGATTGCTTTCAGGCCGAAATAAATATCGAGTTGTGCTAAATGATAAATGTAATCAGTCAGATATTAAGTAAATATACTCACCCCTGGTTTACTTATTATTCGTCTATATATACACAGTCGGTGTTAATATATTTTATCCTTTTTTATAGAGTTGAAAACTACATGTGGTGAATAGTAATAATATTTGTATATTTTATTAAGAGCTCAATTCAATTTCACCCTTTTATCTACATATGACAATACGCTAAATACTTCCTTTCATATTTTTACTATTTAAATCTGGTTTCTATGGATGAATTTTATTTTCTAACGTTTAGTAAATTCCTAAGTTTTTTATTAACTTTAATATCTGAATCTGAGCTTATTTTGGATTTAGTGAGATTCAATATCTGCTGCGTAAATACGATAATACTAAAACCAGCATTATTGGTTTATTATAAATTGTAAATGTACTTTTATTTACGATTGATATTAAGTTTAATAAGCTGATTACAAAATCTAATCAGCCGTTTAAATATCCATAGTTTTACGATGAATTAATATATCTAAATACTGTAAAATACTAAATAAAATGATAATTAATTAACACGATTATAAATACTATATCTAAGATATAATAAACCTATATGTTAAATTATGATTATAAAGAAGTATAGTAATTTCAAAAATGTAAACATGATCATAATCAGTATTTACATTGATCTGTAGATTGAATGAATGACAGTAAATAAAATTATAAAATCAATAATCATTATAGGTAAGTGGTCTTTAGTAATTGAGTTACTTCAGCATTACAATTTATATTATTCATTCCTGGCCTGAATAAGTAATAATTTACTTATACCTATATATGTGAATCATAACACTGAAATTTATGTGTATTATTATGTGAAACAAAATCTGTGATGATCGATATCGGTTATGGATTATTTATTTTATTATGAGTTGATGCTTAAATATTGCACTTAAATCAGTTAATCTCATCATCAAAATTCTATGTTTTTGAATCGGTTTTCGTATGTCTTTTGGTTACTTTCTTTTTTACTTTTGCCAAGTTTCTTTTCTAAATCGAGAAAGGAACTTTGGTTTGAGTAAAAAAGAAAATAGCTAAGGAAAAGTTAATAATAACGATTAAATTCATGTCTTGGTTCATTTCATTTAAGTATAATAATTTTAATATTCTTTCCCTTTATTATCTAGATAAAAAAATTTTATTTTATAAATGAAACTACTTTTTATTTTTAACGCATTTGATATAATTATTAAATATTTTTTAGTTTTTAATAAAAAAAAAGTGAAGCAAATTTTAGTTAAAAGGTTAAAATAAATATAAAATTTAAATTTTTTAACGAAATAAAAGGACTGATTATGTCTACTTAGCCTTTTTATTTTTACTTTTTTTAACTCCTTTTCACTTTGAAGGAATACACTTAAAGTTTTCGAGACCAGGGATGTTCTGGTCCCAGTCAAATCACTTCATTCATCTTTTGACTTTTCTCTTAAGTACTTTTTCGAGTTCAATAAAGTCCCTGCGTTGTTTTTTGCTTCAGTACTTATCAAGGTCAATCTGGTCTTTGAGTTTTGAGTACTCATCGTCAGAGAGTTCTTCTTGGTACTTGTAATTCAGCACTTTGCGGATGTTAATGCCGATATCGTCTCACCGTGGGCATGCTTGGGAGTCTTTCTTGAAAACAGAGTACAGGCCGATACAGTTGCAGCACCAGAGGAGCACTCGCTTGCCTTTCTCCACTCGGTTGATTAAATGCATATCGTCGTACATCTTCACTTGTTTTTCACTAAGCAAAGGAACGATAATGTCACGAGGCATGTTTGTCCGACAAGGAGTCGCAGGGCAGCGAAATGGAAATATTAAAGAATCAATTTTTTCTAGAATATTGTTCTTTAAGCAGTCTTTGTGATAAATATGCGAACAGCCCATATTTGACATGAGGTCTTCAGGTCGGGTGTCTTCTGAACAGATGTATCAGCAAGTCTTGTTTTGACAGTCTTGCACCTTTGGCTTCGGTTTTTTCTTCTTTTCTTTGGATTTATCTCTATTCTTGCGTTTTTTCGATCTCTGCTTAACTGCAAGTTCTATCTGTTCAAGGTCTTCTTTGCATTTAAGCTCTCCGAAGGAAGGAGAGTTGCCTTGGACTGTTAATAAGAAATCGTTGAATTCTTCATCTTGATTATCGACTTCGACGAGGTTATTTTGCTCGAAGATATTTCGCTTTCCAAAGCTGTTAAAAGAACTTTCAGTTATTAAGTCCATTCTTGCAGTGAGTTCTTCATCGTAGTTGCTTACCTGAGAGCAAGTGAAGTTAAGCTCTTCATCTTTTACGCTAACAGCGTTGCTGATGTAAAGGTCTTGAAAGCTATGTGCGTAGTCTTGATCATAGTCAAGCTTAGCGAAGTCTTGCAGTGTCTCGAACTGCTTTTTTAGTAAGTCTTCTGTAAAATCATCTTCGTCGTTGATAAAATCTTTAAGCGTGTATCTGGAATGCATGATGATTTCGCGTTCACCATCAAGCATCATGTTTGCTGAAAGTTCCTTTGCTGCTTTGATTTTTTGAATAACTAAATCGGTGTTGCTTAGGTCTTGGCTCAGCAGCATTCCTGCAACAAGAAGATCGGTGACTCCGAAATTTGTGAGATTTTTTGCTGTTGATAATAAAATATTTTGCAAATCTTCTTCTGTTATCACTGACATTTTTTAGTTTGCTTTCAATCTCATCTTGCTATATATCCGATTTTTTCGAACTATTTAAGTGTAAATTTCAGTGCAATTCAACTAAAAATTATATTTTATTAAAATACAAAAATAACTGAATTTTGAGTAAATTTTAAATTTTTTAAAATGAATTATAACTTTTATATAAAAAATAAAAATGAGTTGTATGAATCAACAGTTATTAAGTTATTCAATTTCTTATTACTTTATGCCTTCAAACAGGACGAGAATTACATAAATTAACTTGTCTTTTTGCTAAATAATCCTCTCGCTGCAGTTTAGCAAATGACTTCTAAATTTGATAAAAAGCTGCTAATAGGTTTTTTTTTCATTTCATTTCTGATTATAAGCTCTTAACGCCTGCTGTAGATAACGATGACAATGCTTCGCGTAAACCAGGGTAAACTATTATTTTACTTATTCGCATAACTTATTTGTTCCTCTAGTCTCGTTGGTGTGCTTTCTGAAGAGGAATATGAGAAAATGGTAAAAATGCATGAAGAAGAACGCAAGAAAAATATTGAAGAAGCGATTAAGCTTAGACAGACGAAGAATAAATAATACTGATTTTTACTATAAGCTCAGAAACCTTACTGATAACATCCACAAGTATAAAGTCAAGTTTGGGGAGTGGCAGGCAGATCATATCCCTCAAGCACCAGAAAGAGATCTTGATGAACGCACTAATATTGCTCGTCCGGCTGCTGGAAGGTAACTAAATTCATTAAAAATTTCTCTCGTTTACTGTTTAAAATTTTTTGTCTAGTAAAATGAAATAAAAAGACAACTGAGAATACTAGAAGAGAAAGCATTAGTGTTGGAAATCTGTAAGTTTGATTAAATTCAGCAAGATCTTATTCATATTAACAGTATTTAAATTTAACATAATTACAACTTTATTTTAGGATCCAGTTGTCAAATAAAGTTAAGGCAAAGAAAATTGATAGCCCGACTCGAGGTAAGTTTATCTCTATCTATTGAATATTTTAAAATAAAAATAATCTTATTTAGTTTAAATTAAAAATTTGAATTTCCTTAATAAAAGATAAAATGACTATTATTTTTCGATATAATAAATCAAAACTGGATTTAGATCAAAATGAAGATGGAATCACTAAAAACACATCCAGAAAAGACCTACGCCAGATAGTCGAACAAGAGGATCACAAGAAATCAAAGAAAAAGATAAACCATAGGTATCTGATAAAGTTTTAAGTATAACAATCTTTAGCAATTTCAAAAGAAAGACAAAGTCAAACCACAGGAATACTCCAAAGCATGTCAGAGGAGGCAACCATCAAAGGTAAGTATTAATCATACCGATTTTGACTGCATTTGATACTCGTCACTTTCCAGCACCAATTTTACCTTTAGTCACAATTCAATAAAATACGAGATGGCAAGGAAACCGTCTCAAAGTATATCTTCAATGAGGTCGAACGGAGACTCAGAAAAGCACGATATTCCGGATCAGGCGAACACAATGACTGGAAGACTGATGGAGATCACTACGAACAACTCTGAAGCGATGAAGACCGACGGATTGCACTCGGTGGCGGCAACAAAGCTAAACCAGCCAAATAGTTGAAGAGTCAAGCAGATGCCAGACAGACAGAGGATGCTGTATCTTTCTAAACCAAAATAAACTTATCAAAAGCAAAAAGAGAAAATACAAGGCAAAGAGAAATATAATTAAGGAGAGCTTGATTTTGCCTAAGATCAACTCCCCAACAGACGTCAAAAACTCACTGCTGCAAATAGCAAAGGCTAAGATCTACGGCGTTGACATTAACAACTTTCCGACTCTTCAAGAGCACAAAGAGCGGTATGACGAGTATGTAAAGAAAAAGAGAAAAGATAAATCTGTGAGTCGCAGGCATTTAGAAAACCACAAGTCCCTTGAAATTCAAAATACAGTCCCGACTGAAGTAGTAGAAGACCCACAAAGCGAAAAGGCTGATACTCCTCTCCCCGAAATCTCATAAGAACATAGCGGTTTGGGATTTAATCTAAAATTGGTATAAAAAGTTGACTGATAATTATGACTTCATTTAACATCAAAATTTGGCGAAGTAAATTTATATCTATCTGGACTAATTTTTCCATAAAAATCTATACTTTAAATCAATTAATCTTTACAATAAGTTACTTTAATTTATCTAAATTTTAATTTTAAAATAAATTTAATAATTTTAAATTAGGTTTAAAATTTGTAATAATTATAAAGGCAAAAATCGATTTTTGATGAAGAAATATTAACCAGCAATCGCTGACTAAAATTTTAAATTATATTAAACTTACTGAATTACGTAATATTAAATTTCGATGATTTTAAATGAGTTTTGATTTACTGCTCGTTAAGCAAGTCTACTAAAAAATGTGCGGCTGCGGTTCGAATAATTCCCCTTCAAGAGTATATAACCTCGTCTGTGGAAGTCACTGTCAATGGTAAGTTCAAATAAAACTGTATTTATTGGAGGAATGCGCGAAGGGACATCGGAACGCACTCTCCATCGAGCTTTCGAGGAGTGCGGGAAGATCGTTGAAATTCGCGCTAAACCAAGATTTGCTTTCATCGAGTTCTCTAAGAGGAGCGAGGCAGCTAAGGCCTGAGAACAGATGGACCAAGAAAAAGTCAATGGCAAGATAATTACTGTCGAAATGTCAAAGAAGAAAAAACGTGAACGCAAGACAAGGTGCAAATGCAACTGCAGGAAGAGAGCCAGGTGAAGCAGTGACAGTTGCAGCGACAGTGATGCTCACTCAAGGAGGAAGCGAAGAAGATATAGCTCCAGTAGCATTAGCAATAGTGACTCTGAGGACAGAAGATCTAGGAAACGGAAAGGATCAACTAAAAATAATCGAAAATTTGATAGTAAGAGAAAAAATAGAAATAGTTCAAGCAGCTCTAGAAAATCTTGAAGCTCACGAAGATCTAGTAGCTCATTTTCATCGAGCAGCCGATCTAAATCAAGAAGACGAAGTGATAAATTTTCAAGGAAATCAAGAACAAGTCCTTCGAAGGAAGATATTAAATTTAAAAATAGTCAGCCAAGAGATAAGCCACAGAGCTCTCCAGTAAAAGTCTTAAATAAAGTCAACAAATCATTAAATATAACTGCTGCTTCAGATGAAAGAGCTGATTGAGGAAAAGTTAACCATAAGGTGAGTCAAGTTGAAGACAATAATTCTATTGTAAATAAAATCTCAAATAAAGACAAAAATCAGAATAAACAAAATAGTTGTTCACGTCAGGACCAAAGTAAAGATAGCCTATTAGATAATATCAAGCATGAAGCTAATAAAACACAATGTTTAAAAAGTAGTTCTGAGGTTGAAAAAACTGAAGACTGAACTAATATTTCCTGCAGTAAAGACAAAGTCAAAAGAAGAGCTTCTTCAATCTCAAGAGACCATTCAGAACGACTTCACAGGAAAAGTATCAGATCAAGCAGTCGCGGTAGTAGAAGTTCTAGGAGCAGCAGTTCATCATCTTGACTTTCATTTGAGAACAATAAATCTGTTCATGAATCACCAACTAAGAATCAGCAAAATTTAATTCAGAACAAATGCAAGACCAAATCAACAAGCAACTAATAAATGAAAAAGTAATAAAAAATAAACATTCAATATTTTTAAATTAATTATAAATTTTACGATTCTATTTTATTGTTTATTTTTATTTTAATTGAAAATATCGAAGGCAATTTATTAAAGATATGAAGTGACTAATTTGATAAAGAGGAATAATTAAATGATTATTAATATTAATCCGACGATCAAAGGAACAACATATGATAATCTCATTGAGCTGTTTTTCGAAAGGTTTGTGTATGAGTCATCAAAAACTGCATTTACTCAATTGAGTACGCTTGTTACCTGAATCCAAGGCCAGTAAGTAACATTGAAGCGTTTTTCAATTGCATATCTCCATAGATCTGTTGATGTTCCGATCCCTCACGATTCTGATTGAGCTCTTAAATCATTTCGGTCTAAAGTATGGCAGCTGCTCCCTTCATTGACTTGGATCATTGCAGCAGTGAACTTTTTGTATTCATCGGTTCCAACAATGCTTCCACAGTATCCGGTTTGGCCACTAAGAGATCATTTTCAATCAACTTGATAGTAATCTGATGCACCTGTTCCGTATACTAACTGGCATTTTACAGATGTGCTAGACGGAGTGCAAGGATAAGGAGATGACAAGGTTGCCCCGTTATATTTGATACTTGTAACCGCTTTACATGTTGCCTCATTTGTGGCTGAATTAATGGCGAGGCCGCTCATACAAAACAGCCCGTTATATTCATTATCAGTATAAATCGAACCAGTGGGGGCTGTGCTCCATCCGAAAATCTGTCCATCGTTAGCTGAGTACTTTTCGATGCATCTTTTAATCCCAGATGCTTTATCAGAAGAAGTCGCGTACCAGCAGAAGAACTGAGTGGCGCAGACGTAATCATCACTGCAAATCTCCATTTTTCCGAGGAGGCTATTGCAGGTTGCTCTAAACGGCCAGTAGGTCTGTTTATCGCAGAACAAGTTAGCGTCTCAGTCAGCATGATTATATCATGCTTCTCCATTTGAGTTGCCGCCTCAAGTACCTCCGCAGCTTTGGTTATAGCAATCAGAATCAGCAGAACAGGTCCTGCCGCCCATAAGGCCTCCATAGCCATTTGTAGAGACCTTGATGCTGTCGATGTCAAGGCACTGGCCTATAGCCAACTTTGCTTGGATCGAACTAGTGCTGCCAGAGCTGACGGACTGCGCGGCCTCGCTGTACCATGCGAATTTGCCGTTGGCTATGTCAAAGTTGCAGATCTGCGTGGAGCTGCACGACTGTCCTTTCAAGCTCTGCGTTGGCTGTTGGTTGTCGTGCAAGTAGCAGTAGCCAGAGTTCAACGAGGTCGTACAGGTAAACTGGGGACATGTCCATGTACCTGCGAAGACTGATGGTACAGAATCTGATGAAGCATCTGGACGTGTTGGAGAGATAGAACCTGATGATGCATTCGGCTGCGATGGTGTAGAAGGTGATGTTTCTGTATCTGCACCTGTCATAGAATTTAAAGCCAAAAGGACCATCACGACCCATAACTTTTTGTTCATTTTATTTAAATATTATAGCGAAATAATTTAAATTCTTTAATGTTTATATTCAATTTCTCTTAATCTCAAAGCATTTAAAAATATTTAAATTTTTAATAGATATAATAATATTTTTTAGCTTAATTTGTTAAAATAAATTGAGCAACTGTATATTTAATTATGCTCGACATCGTTACTTTGATTCTTATAATTTCTGTAATAATCAACTGCATTTGCACTTTACCATTTATTCTTGGCTGAATTTGGATTATTAAGTATAAGTGCAAGCATAAGTCTTTTAAAATAAAGCCGAGAGAAGTTTGGAATAACAGTATCATCGAAGAAGCACCTAAGGAGACTACTCAACATATTTTAAGGTAATTCACGAGACGATGATTTAAAAATCAATTTTACAGTTTTTCAATTCCTCTAAATCAATTAATAAATTGCTGTTTTAATGACAGTTTTAGTGATCAGTCAGACACATCAGATGTAGTTGCCCCATTTTACAATTTAAACGAAGATGTAGTAAAAGACATGTTTACAAAGCTTGCTTATGTCTACACTCTATACATTGACAAAGGTGCAACTCCACTAATGAAGCTGGCTTACAAATAAGTTTAAAACAGAGGAATATCCAAATTACAGAGAGATTATCAAAGCAGGGCTTAATAAAATCAATCACGAATGGGGGAACTCGCCGATAATGCAATCACGCATCAAAGAGATCTGAGAAATGGTTGAAGACATCGAAATCAATATAAAAGAGTATCCTGAAGAGTCAGTAATACTTGAGTATTTATTAAATCACCAACTCGATATTTATTACAGAATCTAACTAAATGATAATATTTTATATTTAGTAAATTACAGCTATTTTACATAAATCAGTATAGGAACAAGCAAATCGACAGTCAGTTGGAAGATAGTGTAAATTGATCTAAAAGTGACGCTAATTATGAAAATCCTTTAAAAAGCTACAATAATGAAAAATCAGTACATAAAAGTCAGTTTTTTGAAGATAAAAATGGGTACCTTAGTCCTCTGAAGAAATAACTTTGCTTATCATAAATACGAGACTGTTGGATTTCCAAAATTCGAGCTGTATGATAGAATTAGTCCGATATTAGGCAGTAATAAAATCAGTAGTGACAAGCATATGGATTCTCATTCGTTTAAGCTAAGACAGATGACGTTGAAGGAGCCAGGTCAGCTGATATCGAAGCGAATCAATAGTAAGTAATAACTGATTTTCAGTCGTAACCATAACATTTTAATAATAACTTAGGCTCTTTATCGATCAATAATTCACCTAATAAATATGTAAATCACGCAGTGAGAAGACGCGCAAAAGCGATAGTAAGAAATATAATGAACAGCAACAACAGCAGTTTATTTGCAATTAAAAATCGGCAGCGAGAAGAGATCGAAAAGGATCTCGTTCGAAAGTCGATTATGATGTTGAGTGAAACTTTAAATATCGAGAAAGAACAGCAAGATTTACTAGTTTCAACTGAGCTTACTAATGATCTCCTCCACAAGCTCCAAGATTTGTAGTTGTTGTGGTAAATTTAAACACAATGCGTATATTTCAATTTTTCAAATAAGCATATTGCAGGATGTAAAAATAACAAGCTCATTTGGCTGAAATTACAAATAGCTGAATTTTATTCATTTGAAACTCAGATCTGGATAATATTGATAATTATATT
Organism: Euplotes cf. woodruffi 2 WChen-2021; assembly: GCA_021441665.1. Lineage (NCBI taxonomy): Eukaryota > Ciliophora > Spirotrichea > Euplotida > Euplotidae > Euplotes > Euplotes cf. woodruffi 2 WChen-2021. The sequence continues at coordinate 9,262 of JAGYYN010010033.1, read as the reverse complement.
GAATAGCAAAATTTAAATAATAAAGAAGATGTTCAGAAATCAATATGATATTGACTGAGTAACGTGGAATCCAAAGGGAAAGATCCTCCAAGTCGAGTATGCTAAAGAAGCTGTTAAACAAGGAATGATGAGTCTTGGCCTCAAATCGAAAGATCATGTTGTTCTTGTCTCTTTAATGAGAAATCCAGACGATTTCTCATCTCATCAAGAGAAAATCTTTGAAGTCGATGAGCATATCGGCATCGCTATTTCAGGATTACTTGCTGACGCAAGAAATCTTTGTAAATATATGAGGACTGAATGCCTGAATTACTGGTACGTGCACGATAGCCCGCATCCAATTGCAAGACTCGTTGCTAAAGTTGGAGAGAAAAGTCAGCACAAAACCTGCAGCAGCGGAAAAAGACCATACGGAGTTGGAATCCTTTGCGGAGGCTACGACTCCTCTGGAACTCACTTGTACGAGACCCTTCCATCCGGCGAGTACTTTGAATATTACGCAATGGCCATCGGATCGAGATCTCAAAGCGCAAAGACTTATTTAGAGAAAAACTTTGACAGATTTGCAAACAGCAGTCTCGAGGAGTTAATTAAACACGGAGTCGCTGCGCTGAAAGCTAGCTCACAAGAAATCGAATTAACTACTGATAATGTGAGTATTGGAGTAATCGGAAAGGGCACACCCTTCAGCAAAGTCTCAAGCGAAGATATTGCTAAGTACTTAAGTGCAGGAGCAGATGTAGAGATGCAAGATGCATAATTTGGTAGAATCAATCATTCAATAATTATTATAAATTAACTAAATTTACAGAAATCGACTTCCTATTGAAAATAACTTAATGATGCTTTAAAAAATAGCGAGGGTCTTTTATCGGTGAGTCAATCACAAAATGCGAATCTCCTGACTTCTTTGATGCCATCTGATACGATAAATTGTTAAAATTCTTCTGTGTCGGCTGAAAAATAGTTGACTCAGAGTTTAAAGCATTTGGGAATTTGCATTCTTGAATATTTGGAAAATTTAAGTTGTTGCTATCGACAATATTTAATACGTGTTTTTTGCCGTCTAAACTCATTAGTTCAAGCTGGTATTTATTTTCAAGTTTTTCTTCTTCATTATCGCTGGGATTTTCATTAATAGATCTAAAATTAGATTCAAGCATATTTGCACTTTTGATATCATTTCTTCAACGCTTTGAGTTTTTCCTTGACTTTATTCTTGGTCTAGTCTTATTGCTTGAAGTATAGTTGCTTCGCTGTTGACTTCGAGTTTTGATCATCATATTGCGGTAGTCAGTTCTATTCCACGACTTAAGCTTGAATCCTCTAAACCCTTCTAGTCTCTTATTTTTATTTTTTGTCTTGAGACGCCATATTTTTGAAGGTTTTGGATTGCTAACTAAAATCCGACATATTTATTTTATCTCTTTTCAAGTAAAGACAAAACAAATTAAAGTAATGTAAAAACACTACTTACAGCCATTCTCGAATACGACTCTATCTTGTGACATACTCATGCGTTGCAGTGAGCTATACAGCATCATACATAAAATTACTTAGAATTATTGCGCTTGTGCATTGTGCTCTCGACTAATCGATTTTCTATGTACTTTGGGTTGACAATGCAGCTGTGCTTCTCCTTTTTAAAGTTATTTTATTGCATTAAGTCCTTTCGGCAAAGAGTACTTTGTGATGTAATATCTATATCATTACGCTTATTTTATCCAAGCAAAATGCAAAGATAAATATTTATTAACGATGTCGTAGTCATTCACCAACTTACTTATTGTATTTCTCTGGGAAAGGAATCCCAGATACTTTGCTCTTGATATTGTCCATCTAAAGCTAACCCAAGGCAACTTACATGTTGTCTTTCTTCAGAAGCTAAAGATTCGACATCTGGCTTTGATAAAATCTTTATATCGACAGTCGGTGTCTTTTTACTCGGAGTTTCATCGCGGTTGTACTGAATCGGACTCTCTAAGGTCATATTTTGATTGTCGCTGTCCGACATGTTTTCTCGATTGCGACGGATCACCCTCTCGTTCACTTGGCTTTTGATTATATGGATATTCGCACTAAATTGCTTGCCAGAGCCGATGATGTGACTCTGAAATAAATCTGAGTTATTCGCACTTTGATTGACGTTGTGTCAACCGCCGTCTTCTTGGTTGTTATTTAGCTGATCGACTCTTTTCATTACTGATTGCTTTAGAATTAAATTGCTTCGTCTTTGAGAATGACTTGACCTTGCTTGATTTGACCTGTTAACATTTCGGTGAATGTTTATTATTTTTGAATCGTCTATTTGCATTTAGACTATTTAATTGCAAATTATATTACCTTCTTCGTTAATTGTATCTTTGAATGGTGAGTTATTTGTAGCAGGTCTCGTTTGAGTAAATTTGATTGTTACCTTTGCTTGACCTTATTTTCCTAGTCGCAAAGCCATTTGGACTCATTGGAAAATCATGACTCATTTGACATATTTCATCTCTTTTATGGTGATTTTTATCGAGAACTGGCCTTGTAATTGAAAATACTTTTTGGAACCTAAGATTGATAAGTTAAAATGAGGATTACTTCTGCGTTGGCTTCACGTTAATCTGGTTTTTAAACTGGCTGTTTTCAGAGTACTTCACTTTTCTACTTAAAATTCCCATGGTTCCATCAACGATTCCTCAGTATTTGACGCTGTACATTGAAGTATTCATCCTTTCTGTTGAATTTAAATCCATTTTATTCTTTATTTCAAAAACAAACATAATAAATTTCCACTCTTCACGTCAGACTATTTAATAGCTTGACGATATAATTTAAATTTTGAAAATGGAATCGATTTCCCACAAAAATATTCCACATCCAGTGTTTCTCAGCAAAAAAGCAAGTACAGACAAAGAAGTTGCAAAGAAAGCTAAAAGCAAGGCTGATTCAAAAAAGCGAGAGAGTACGAAGAAACCAGCAAATTTTACAGGTATTTATAACCGTATTCATTCCTATCTTTTCTTAATTTTGCACAATCACAATATTTTAATTAGCAAACAAAGGCATTAATCAGTGGCTGTTGAAGAAAAAGCACGAAAAGATCATTGAGCAGCTAATCAAAGATAAAAAGCGGTCTGAAGTCACTAAATCTGTCTTAAACAAAAGAACAAATAAACTCGGTCTTAAAAACCTCGCAGATGGAGATGCAAATGATGCAAGGACAAGTTCATCTCGACAGCAGCCGCTTACTCTAAACGGGCGGAGCCATTCGAAGTTTTCCCCGAATTATTCAAGTTCTTCTAAAAGTTACTCTGACAACTCCAATGCAGCAGCAAAGTCTCAAAGATCACACCCACAGATAAAAATGATTAAAAATTGTAATTTAATCATTGTGTAATAATTTAATAGCGAATTCGAAAATACCAAAATAAGCTAAGACACGATATAAATGAATGCAGGATCCAATCGAAGCTAAACTACAAGCAAATGAACATCGAGGACAGTGAAGAAGACAAAGTTGATGACGATAATGTATTCAACATCTCCGACGATTCCAACTCAGATATTGAGAACAATGGTAAGTGCGGATTTTAACTCCAACAGCAGCAACTCCAAATACAAGACTGATGCTTGACAGCAAGCAAGGCATGCTGGATACTCCGTTCTTAACGAAAGGAATGACAGATACCGAATCTGAGCACACGACGTTGAGAGGCACGGTTAAGTCCAACCAAATGGCGAAGGACTTTCATGCTGAGTCGAACTTTAGCTCAGGCAAGAGCGAACACATCGTCTTTCATAGAATGCATAATCCACCGTCAGTGCAAAGTTCTGCAAGCAGCAGGAGATACTCGAACTCAGTGAACTCATCGAGTGAGTTCACTGAGAAATAAACAGCAGTCACAGATCAAGAATTTAATCATGATAAATGAAGCGAATAAATCTAAAATAATCGAAAATAAAGAAAACGTCAGTGGTCTGGTAAACCGAGAAATTAAAGCCTGCAAGGTGAAAGTACACAAGAAACATCCTGAAGGATCTGAACGCAGAAAGATCAGTGAATTTTATGAAGGAAACAATGTTCTGCCGATTCGCAAAACTATTGGTAGTGATGGTTTACTGCTAACAATGCAAAATGATAGTTTATAGATGTCAACAGCATAATCAAACAAATGAATACTCCAAAAGACAGCGATCAGACAACACTGCATGCAGAAAGCAAAATAATAAATTCTATTGAACTTCAAAGTGACAATAGTCAGCATTTGATCTCAAAAATATACAAACCGAAGTACAATTATATAGGCGGACTTGAAAATGAAGAAGTTTTTGTCAATAAATCAGAAATTTCTGAATATTTACCAGAAGCTACATTTTGAAAACCTTCTTCTAATAATATTTATGAATTATACGAAAATACCTCGAATTCTGTTAAAAATACTGTGTTTGACTACACAAAGCAGAACTTTGAAGATACCTTGAAGATTTGAAGCGATTCAAAGGAAATCACAGAATTCAGTAATTATCTTGAATTAATATTTATATTTAGGAATTGAAGATGAGACAGTAGAGATCCCATCGCAATCATATATCGAAGATACATTGAATCCAAACATATCCCCGTCACCAAAAGCAAATGAGCCTTATTACAAATAAGCTTAGGTCAAGAACAGATAGATTCTGACATGATCAAATGTCCAATTGAGACTCTTTAGCTCAAAATCTACTGAACTTGTTGACAAACTCATCATCAAAGAAAACTAAAATTCACAGAGTTAAAGTGCCGTTGACCAGAAATCCAGTAATGGACTTTAACTCGACTTATCTGACTCCGAAGATGTGGCCGAGCAGTAAAGGTCGTTTCCAAAACCAACGAGGATCCATGGTGCCTCTAATTAAAAACCATTTAAAACTAGCGAACTACAATACAAGCCGAAGTCTGAACCGCACGCAGGATAAAGAAGCTTCTGCTGGAAGGAAGTTACTAACAGAAGCAAAGGAGACAACAATCCCGCTGATCTTCGTTGATAAACCCGACTTCACCAGCAATGAGTCGAGGATCTTCAATATGACGAAGCCTTTATTCGGTAGTGATGAGAAGTTATCAGCGCGAATGACGAACCAGCTGACAAGCAAGACTTCTTGTCTCAGCACTGCTCTTAATAAGTGCAGGTCTGAGCTGAAAATTAACGAAATTAAAAGTCAGACTCCGAGCATTTACAAGTTTAACTACTCCAATGAGATCGGTAAGCAATCCTATTATTTTAGACTAAAATAGACAGTCACAGCAGTTTTATTTAAGTTTAATATTTAATCGCTGAATTGTATAAATTACAACAGTTTTATTTATTTTTAGTTAATTGCCAAATGCTAAATCTGATATTTTAATTTATCCAGATTTGAAATGTGAAACAAATACTAAAAATTATTTATAATTGAAGTTTTTTGGTTTGGTTTTATTTTGATTTAAATCATCAAAAATATGCTTGACAAAAATTATTGTTTATCATACTTTTAAATAATATTAAAATACATTTTTATTTATGTAGTTGCATTAAAATTTTGCAGTGAATTTTTAATTAAGTAAAATTACAATATTATTTCAACTCAACTTGCACTAACTTAATTTATAAAGTTAAATTTAGATTTTAAACGTTATTCTTTGAAATTAAATCTTATAAAAAGGCGACAGAAAGCAAAGCTACGCAACAGTCTCAGGTTCAGACCCAAAGTTTGACAAAAGTAGAAACTTCTCTCACGCATACCAAGACCGAACTGCAGAGATGCTTGACCTGTACTTCAAAGAAAAGCAAAGTCACCAAAAGACCAAAAAGAATTTAAAAAAGGCACTCAAGCTGTCGCAGTTTTTACTAAACGAAATTGACAAATTCGAGGAGATCAAGCAGAACCTTTGCAACGCAATTATCGATATTAAAAACCAGACGATTAGCTACGACAACAACGGGTCTCAGCTGGGTGACAGGTCGATACATGACAATAGCATTCATAAAAACTTTATGTCGAAAATATCAAATAAAGGTAAGTAAATTTGCCTCTGTCACTTGCTAATTTAAATTTGCCGTTTTAGGAATCAGCAACAGGAACTCAGAAAGCTTCTCAGACTTCGTTCTTTCAAAATGGCTGAATAAAGACCAAAATACAGAGTTGTATTCCCCTTCAGACAGAGAAAGGTCGAATAGCCACGCAGTATTCGGAAAGCTGCTAGACCGGAAGAGCCAGGAAAGGCTGGTTCACTTCACCAAGCTTGAGGAGATCTTAGAAAAGCCACGGAATGCAAACTACGACAGAAAGCAGGGAGTAAAGGAGAACAACTTGAATATGCCAAGACAAATATCTGCTTCGAAGCATCGTATTATTAGTTCTTAATAAATATTCAACTAAACAGTTAAATTAGGCAAAATGGGTAATTAGTTATTTATAAACAATTTGAGATTTAGATTGAGTTAGCTTAACAGATAGAGATTATCAACTTGACTCAATTCAATATTTATTATTAGTGTTGACTCAAGAATAATGATGATATATTTAAAATTGATAAATGGTATTTTTTAAATTTCGTAAAAATTAAGATGGTAAAAACTAAATTAAATAATTTTGATAGTTTATTTGTTATTAAGATTGAATTAAACTTATTAGCTTGAAATACCTTTCTTCAGTAAAGCATCAATTCTGCTGAATCTTTCATTTAAATCACCTGTCGAAGCTCCTGAATAAGTCTTCACAGGTTCTTTTGAGCGTACCAGCTCTTTTTGAATGATATTTGAGTTTCTTTTCTCTACAAACAAGTTAAAATCATTTGTTACCTAAATTTTCTTTTGCTGCGAGTCTTCGTTCCATTGAAGTATTAGCTGCTTTTAAATTTGCTTGCATTCGGTCACGAGCTGAGTCAGAATTTGAAACTGGAGTATCTTCAACTCTGTTCTGTTTTGAATAGCTGTTTGGATAGTCCCTATTATTTTCTCTGCGTGGCTTATAAGAGCTTTGCATTTTAGACTCTTCCCCAATACTCTCGTTGATAATATCTAAATTGCTTTTATCTTTTGCATCCATAAAGTTGTTCATCGACGGCTTTGCAGGAGGTCTTTGCGGCTTAGCTCTGGTTTCTTTAACACTAGCTCCTGATCCTTGTAGCTGCTTTGAGCCTGAATTCCCGCCATATAGTCGATCAAAAACTCCACTGGATGAAGCTGGAGGTTTAGCCCTATCTTTTGATGTTGATCTATTCTTCGATCCAGACCTCTGGAACGGCCTTGGGACCCTTCCATATGAATTCGATCTCTCTTTTGAGGTATTCTTTACATTGCCATATACTCGTGAACTATTTGTCTTTGGATCATCTCTTTTCGACCTTGAATTTGACGAATCTTTGCTTCGACCTCCAGGTCCAGGATAAAGCCGACTTGATACTTGGAAATTAGTCGTTGCTCTTGTCCCTGGTGAACTTCTCTTTACCCCTTGAGACCCGGCTGGTTGATTTTGAGTTCTTGTAGCTGGAGATCTTTTGTATCCACCTTGTCTGTATCCAGGAGATACCTTGTTTTGATTTGTCCTCAGCGCTGAGTCTCTTTGCTTCGATTGATATAGTCTTCCAAAAACACCAGATAACTGCGGTTTTGTTGTGCTCCTTTTCTTTGAACCTGAGTTACTTCTTGGCCCGTTGCTCCCAGAAACATTTCCTGGCTTTTTATATCCGTATCCTCCCAGTCTTGCTGCGGGACTTCGACTGGTTGTCTGGTGTCTGTTCACTGGTTGACGAGTTGGTCTTGTATAAGAAGGAGCTTTACGATTGTTTGGAAGACTTGACACTCTTTTGTTACTACTTAAATTGTTCCTTCTTGGGTTTGATTTTCTTGTCAGACTATTATTCACAGCAGGAGAGAAGTTTTTCTTCCTGACTGTGATTTGCTTTTTATTAGGATCAATTCCTCTTTGCATGAGCTCAAGTTTATCTAAACTATCTTGTAATTCAGCTTCGAGTTCTCGAATCCGCATCCTCATTTTCCCGCCAAAGTCCTTTGAATCTTCGGCTTCTTTATTTGAAATCCTCAAGAGCTTTGTTTTGTTCTTTTAAAATGCCTTCACTTTCTTTATTTTTCAGTGTCAAGCTGTTTTTCAAGGTCGTCGACTTGCTTTTTGATTTCGTTATAATCATAGACTCCAAAGTTCGAGCTTTTAGTAGTACTTTTAAGAGCATCGCTTTCCCTTTGCAATTTTACAAGTTTAAATTCTCGTTCTCTAATAATCTCCTTGAGCTGGTTGATTTCTTTTTCTCGTTCGGTTTTAAATCCGTCGTACTCGAGCTCAATCTCCTCTTTCGTTCTGAAGAAGTCTTCAAAGCCGGGAATGGTGTTGACGACAGACTCGACTTCGATTATTTGGCTACGCAGTTCGTCGTTTTCAGACAACAGATCTTCGTTTTCGACATTTGGCGCTGAATAGTACGAGTTCTCGAAACCACTTGAAGACCGAAAGCAGCTAATCTCCGTCTGCAGCTTGTCAATTGTATCTATCATTTTGTTTGTGTACTCATTGGTCCAGAGGAAGCCATCGCTGCGCTGCTCGATCTCGATTTCATCGATAAGTTGGAGGAAGTCTCTTCCGCCGATAGTCGAACTAGGAGTATATTCAAATCGCTCCATAATTGATTTAATTTAATTTTGGCTATTTAATATTCTATTTCTAATTGCATCAGTGAGTGATGACGACAGCGAACTCCATAAAATTGATAAATACGATGGTAATTTCTATTCGTGACTCGATTTAGTAATGCTTCACGTCGCCTGTCGTGTTATCAGAAAAGTCAGTCTGGTTGTTCCTCGATGAATACTCTAACAGCTGTTTATTTTCACTAAACATGCTTAAGTTTTGGAACTTGTCAAAGTCCTTATCAGCAATACTGATCTTTGAGTTATGCTGATTCGCTTTAGAATCTGAGACTGAATGATGCTCTTTATCAGAAGAAACAACATCTTCAAGTTCTTTTCTCATTTTAGAGACAAAAGCTGGATTCCTTCCTCAATTTGTGATAGTCTTCTTTACGCGTACTTTACTCTTGGGAATATTCACCTTTATCATATCGGTCTTTTTGGCTGACGATTTCAGGTTAAAAATATCGATGTTTTTGCTGCTGTCTCTAAAATGCTTTTGGTGTCCTCGTGATCACGACCGAGCGATTACTTTTTGAAGTGGAGTTCAAAAGCTTGACTTGTTCTCGTTTACCGAGGCTGTCTCAGATGTTGCTTTCTCTATATTTTTT
>JAGYYN010009969.1:0-11461 GCA_021441665.1 Euplotes cf. woodruffi 2 WChen-2021 | reverse complement strand
GTGTAACTGTGGTTTTTCAATACAGTTTGATAAACTATATTGACCGACAAATATTATATCAAAAATGAACGATCTGAAAAGTACAAGCGACTTTAACTCGCGCATTTTCTCAACTATAAAACTAAAAGAAGAAAGAGAGGAGACATTGTCAAAATCAGTGCAGTTTTTGCAAAATAAACAGCTGTTCGACCCTCTGATTGAAGCAATCAGAAACACATCGCTGTCGTGCTTCAACTCCATTTTTCAAGAGGAAATGGATTACATGATCGAACACGATAATGACTTTGAAGATGAGCACTCGATATTCCGCCGCATTTCGATGTTCTCGAGGAACCTCATTTTGATATTGGAGTCGATAGTTGAAAACTCAAGAACTGAATTTGTCGAAAAGAAACAAGGCAAGATTGAAGAAGCTCAAAATGAACGCATCTGAAGTACTTATGATATCGACTTACACACTAAAAGGACCTCTTTGGGACTAAATAAAAGCTCTGAGTTCATTCGCAACCAAAAACAAAATATGGTAATCATATTTTTATAATAAAATAGAGCAAAATCAGTATTGGCAGGAAGCTGTCACAAGAAAGGCTGAGGAGGCAAACTGAAAAAGAGCAAAATCAAACGGGACCAGTAGATCAAAAGGACGATATTTAATAAAATCTCCCGAAACGATCAGATTAGTATCAAAGTTTATCCTTCAACACTAACTAATAATAAGCATATAAGGCATTCTTCAATAGCAGGATCTCATTTATCGAATTCTCCTTCGAGTTTTTACGGCTCAACTGGGACTCGAAGTCCAGACTCAGGCAAATAAAATCTTAAGAATTCAAACGGCTAGAAATGAAGTTCAAAATAAACCTAATAAAAACAAAATTGTCAAGTATTCAGACAGGGCAACGAGGTTGTCGCCTCGTTCTTGGATCAAGCATAAAAATACAAAAGAAAAAGGACTCGAGATCTTCGCCTCCCGGCTGTCATTAGTACAGCTATGAAAAAGCAGCGTTTGCAACCTTCGCAAGAGTGTATCATCAACGCATAGACTTCAGAAGGAAAAATAGTGAAATATAGTTTCAATTTTACTTAAACATTAAAAAAGTTGAATCAACCAATCTTAGTTTAGTTCATTGTACTCTAATTCCCGCTGATATCTGTCAATTTGCTTCTGGATGGAAAAGATGTCGATATCAAGAATGACGCTGAGCTCTCTGAACGTCGATAACACAAACCTCATGCACATCAGCGCGTTGATGATCACAAGCGAACTGTAGATGACGTATAACCTCCAGTGTGAGATCTCGATGTAGTTCGCAGCGACCATTACTGAGATTAGTGCGACAACAGTAAAGATTGATGTTTTCTTCCAAATGCTTAATTCCTGACCTGTTACTAAATACAACTGCATTATGTTCGCAGGACGGATTATCAAGAGACCGTACAGGTACATCACAAGCACTGGAGTCGAGAATATATCGCCAGGAGTGAACATCGGACAGATGAAGAGCACTGCAGTAATCGTTACGCAATAAGCAAATGCATGCAATACGTCATTTAAATTCGATTCTTTGATTCTATCTTCTTTATAAAATATCTGATACAGGTTCTGAATAACAAATACGATTGCTGCAAATCAGCTTAAGACGGCGACACACTGGATTGGCCTTAAGTCGTAGATGATAGGAGTCATGAGCCACTCGTCTCCGATATAGACTGCGAAGACTCACGCGATCACGTATAGAACTGCACCATCAGAAACTGCATTTACTTCTGGGAGGTACACGCCACCAATGTAAAAGGACTCCAAAGTTGCGAAGTAAAAGGATACGCAGACTATTAAAATCGTCATTAAGGCGTATGGGTTGTTGCCGACTTGCATGATTTTGCCTAAATTAATCATGATAATGATCGAGTTGTATCCGTCACATCCATGGTCGAGGAGCATCCCCAAAACTGATGAGGAATGTGTTCTTCTCGCTTGCTTTCCATCAGTATTGTCCAGCATGATGTAAGTGAAGTAAAATAATGCTGTCATTCAGATCGCCCAACTGGGTAAGGGCCCCTCCATCGTGAACCCTTGGTAGTACACAAGAGTCAGGTGAGCGATTATGTTTAGTGTGAACCCAAACGTAGTGATGACGTTTGGAGCCAGCCACATCGGTAATGCATCCGCTATCCTGTCTGCAAGCGGCGAAAGAACGTAAACATAAAAATAGCTTCTGTCTTCTCCCCTGTATTTGAAGTTACGGACGTTTGCAAAAGCACTTTCTGGGATTATTTGAGTGTCCAGTCATGAAGGCACAATCTCTTTATGTAATTTTGACATTTTTATTATTTTGATGCAATAAGCACGCAAATAATAATATTGGTATTGAATGATTATTAAAGAAATATAAAATTTATATTAATTTTATTAAAATTATTTTTAGACGTCAAAATGTATATTTTTATTTGTCAATAACTAAAATATAATATTTGAACTAAATTTAAATAATATAAAAACTATAAGTCATAATGCTTATTTATAAAGAAAATTTATGAATTTTATAATGATTTTTCAATACTATATATAACAACTCAGAACTATTGTGGCTTAACAGACAATAATCTCAGATTTAGACTTATGTTTATTGCTTTTTAATTACAAATATTAAACAATAATTTTTGTAAAAATATTGAAATACCAAGTAAACATGTAATAATTTTCAAGTCTGACTAAGACTCCAATCTTTTCAAAAATGATGCTTCTTTGCCTTGCATAAGGATAGAATCCATGGCTTTGCACACTTGTCTGACGTACTCCACAGCCTTATCTTTTTCGATGAACTCTTCCTCGAATTTATTCGACAGCCAGATGTAGACTTCAATCGTATTGTGTAGGAGCTCAAGAAGCTCGATATCTTTTTCAGAAAGATTCTCCTTTTCTAATAATTCATAAGCGATGAATTTCTTTGATGGCAGTCTCACTTGCTTGTAGTTCATTAGCTGGTAGAAGAAATCTTTTAGTATGTCGAGCTGAAGCTTTTTATGCTCGTTTTTTAACTTCATCGGTCAGAGGCAGAAGTAGTACATGTCTCGCCTCGTGCTTTTTGCTTTAACTGAGTTGATCATGTTCTCGATGCTATCAAGCTTTGCAACCTTATCGAGCTCTTTTGAGATCATGTAAAAGTCACTTATTGTCCTCATAAAATAAAGCTCCCCAAGGACAGCTTGCTGAGAGAATCGTTTTAGCGTTTCAGAGAACTTCATCATTTTTCCTTCTTTAAGAAAAACACTTGCGGAGAATTGATCTAACTGGTCATAAGATGGAAAGATGCATGCTTTATTTAATAAACCGCTGCTGCTTGCTAAACTTATGGTCGACTACAAACTCAGAGTCGTCACTATTGCCGAGCTCAGAGTCATCGTAGTCAGTCTCTTTGATGTCAACATCAGAGACTGCAACGAAGTCTCAAGATTGCTCTTCATCTGATTCTTGAGATTGGATTGAATCAATATTGATCTCAACATCGCTTTTGGGTTCGTCAGCTGGTCCTGATTTATTTAATAATCTCTTTATAGTCGGAAGTGTTCTCAGGAGCGAATCTCTTATCTCTTTCAACGACTTTTCTGATTGTATTTAGCGAGTCCGTAGTGAATGCGGATACATAACCGTCTTCTTTATGTCGTCCAGCTCGTCCAGATATCTGTAAAATCTGAGATGGTGTCAATTCAACCTTATCGCCTCTTGTCATCTTTGACAGATTTGAAAATATCACTCGTCGGATGTTTAAATTTAAACCCATGCCGATAGCATCGGTTGCGATTAAAAATTTAAAACCTTCGTCGCGATTGTTAAATGCAATCGCTTGAGCCTTTTTGATTTCAGGAGGCAGGGAACCGTATATAACGCCTCACTTGTTTTCGATAGGGTTTTCACTTAGCCACTTTTTGAGTTTATTTATTTCCTCTTTTATCTGAATTGCCTTTCTCGTCTTTCGCTTTTAATGTTGACTTAGCCTTTGCGAAATTTGGATCAAGCTTGAGATTGATTGTCTTATTTTAACTGAAAAAGTATTCGACGAGAGAAAGCGACGATTCAGTCCCCTGCCTGAAGCTCTTTGAAGCTTCGAATAGGCTTCGTGTCAACCTTTAGAGAACTCATGCGTTGGTATTGTCTAATCTTTAGCTTGTCGTGAGTCTGCAAGCAGAGATTTGTAATTAGTTGCAATGATCTTTGGTCTCCTCATAGATGAATTTCATTTGCTTGGAGCCCGAGGAAAGCATTTGTCCATGCATAGCCTCTATCTGGGTCAGATATCATTTGTATTTCGTCGATTACAGCAACATCGTATTTTTCTGTTAAACTACACATTTCCACTGTGCACGAAATATGTGAATCGTATTCAGAAATAGATTTTTCTTGTCCAGTTTTAAGACTGCATCTGACACCTTCGTCATTTAACTTTTCAGCAACTTCCCAGGCAAGAAGTCTGAGTGGAGCTCAGTAAATCCCTTTGCCTGCAGCTTTGAGAGCTTTGATTGCTTCGTATGTTTTCCCGCTGTTAGTTGGACCCATGTGGAAGTAAACATTTCTGACCAGTTTTCTAGCTTCAGGGTACCATTCATGTGGATGTGAAATATCAGTTTCTTTATTAAAAAGCATCCTCAGTAGTATCGTCAGTTTCCTCACTTGATTCAGTGTGATATTGAGCTTCATCGCTGTCATTAGCGGTGGTTTGTTTACATTCATTGCTTTTTGCTGTTTCTGACTCAATAAAAATACCAGTTTCGTCTACATTATCAGTATTCTTTTTGCTATGGTTTTCTATAAATATTGATCAAAATAATGATTAAAAAATCAGCCTGCTGAAAGTGAATACTAAATTGCCATTATTTTTACCTGCATTATCAGGTTGTTTATATTTTTGATGGTTTTTATTGCCTTTAGGCTTCCAGCCCTTCATTTTCTGGCCTTCAAACTTCTCCCCGACGATATCGCAGATATCTTTGTGTTCTTTAAGCCTGATGTTATTTTTATTTTTCATTGTACCGTTTAGAAAATCAAAATCTTGCTCACGCGGAGCTAAGCTGATTCACAGTGGTTGCAGCTGCTATAAAATCAAGTATTTCAAATCGTCAGCGATTTATTTAGGATAGCCAACCCCTCGCTAGCAGGAAATATAGTCTTAATCACGTCCTTTTTAAGTCTTTAACACCTCGTTGCTTTTAACTCGATTTCGATGATTTAATTTACATTCTTTTTAGTTTAAGACAAATTGGATCCTTAAACTGAAAAGAATGTATTTATAAAAATAGCGAAATTTGCTTACAGATCGGAAATCAGGCTTTTATTTGGTACCGACTGCTGGTGAAGCGACAAATAGACTGCTTGGTTACTATTCGGCTGTATACTTTCAACATTTTGGATTTAATTTCAATAAAATATTGATGGCCACTGGTACTTGATTACTAATGACTCGGTATGCCAATTTTTATTACATTTTAGCCTTTTTTTATTGCTTAATTATCGTGGGTTTAAGGTTTGTTAAAAAGACTTATTTTAATGCAAAATTGATAAATACATTTGAATTTTTTGCTTCTGAAATTTTTATTTTTAATGCTGCTGTACTTTTTAACAAAATTTTTAATTAAAAAGTCATGACTGATATTTTTACCTGCATCAGATTTACTTTTATTATAGTTTAGTTGACAAGAATGAAGTTTATTACAAGTATTTTGGAATATTTTAGACTTCTGCAAACATTAAACACGCAAATAGCAGAACTATTATAAATGAAAGAATTTTAATACAATAATAATTTTAAAACGATTAAAATTAGTACAGCGAGGTGAATTATCAAAAAAATATTTTAATATAGATAAATCTAAAATAATCCTACATATATCAGCTATTTAAATCTTTTACGAATCATTACAAATTTATTGGACTAACAGTATTTAAAAAATATAAAATTTTGATATTTTATTTCAATAGTTTTTAAATACCAACATAAATATTTAAAAAATAAAAAATTATAAATAACAATAGTTGCCTTATTTCTATAAACATCAATTACAAATATTAAATCAACTAAAATCATTAGCAAGTCTAAAATACAGTAATATTTAAGCATAGCATATTTTTAACATATCAAGAATACCGATTTAACATGGAAATCAAGAAAAAAGAAATCTGAAGACTTGCGCCGCCAGCTAAGCTCACCAAGATCGAAGAGCTCAAGGTAAAAAGAGCAGAGGAAAGTAAACAGCTTCGAGCAAAATCGATGTAAGCGCTTTTGAGTTGATTATCTTCTTAACAAGCTTTTATTACTAGCATTTAATATCTAATCGGCATATAACGAGAAAATAATGCAATGCAGCAGCATTTAAACTACATTTGCATGCAAAGAGGGATGTATACCTCTATACGTTATTTTTATGCTAATATCATGCGATTTTAGGGTCAGACCTATTCAATCTGCTGCAAAGACAAAGCTAACAGCGTCCCCATCGACTACAAAGCTCGGAAACCACGGGCTTAAATACGAATGAATGATCCAAGGACCGATTTTAGTCACTGCTGCACACTCAACCAAGCTCAGGCGGGGCGTTGAGTCTGAAGAAAGCAGTTGAATTCACTTAAAAGAGCACTGGGTTTCGTATTTAGGTATTTTTGCGGGTTTATTCGATCGATTGGCTCTTGTTTATTTAATCTTACCAAATTCTGGCCCCTAAGGAATTAAATCATGCTGATTCTGTAATATATAGCAATAAGACTTGCTTACCACTTAGGCAAGATCCATATGAAGAAGATGGTGGAGGAGACTAAGACGGCTCCGAAATCCTCAATATCTTCGTTCTTTATCTGGTCGAAGAGCAAGCCTTACGACAAGAAGGATATTGACCCAAATTATGTCACGAGAGATATGTATCCTAAGTCTCACTTCCACCAAGGACTGAGAAAGTGGATCAGCTCACTGAAAGCAGGTAAAATCGTGTGCTATTAATCTTCGTTATTGCAACTAGTCTCGAGCAGGATTTTTAAACAATCAAGAAGCTAAATAAGTTTGTATTTTGAAGTCAAGATTACTGAAAAAGTCGTGGTTTTGGACTTGATAGCATTTTTATTCGACATAAAAAATAACTTGGTTAATATCGAAACAAGATATTTTCGGTTCTGCTTTCTTTAATTAAATTTGCTGAGACTATTGGTTAATTTTATATCAAAATTTTATCAGTATTAAAAAGAATCGAAGATTTAAATACAGAGATTTTGTAAATGTAACCGTGATTATATAAACAATAAAGCTTGTTTATCAATCTTTCAGTCAATAGTGATCTTATATTAGTTCATGCATTAAGTCATTACTTTTTTATTTGATGGCAGTTATTTCAAGGTTTATATCAGCGAATTAAAATTGTATATAGATGATGTACCGTTCCACATCGACATTCATGGAAAGTACAACCGTAAGAACAACAGAACTATCGACATCGGCATCGAGTCGATGCATTATGAATGGCCTTATGCAGATGAAGAGACCAAGTTCTCTGAGGAGTTCGAAATGATGACTCAAGAATACATAAACTACGCCTTCACAGGTGTAGTGAACGACGGTCTACCTGTTGACTCGACGACAGATTGATATCTCTCCGGCTATTGGGGCGAGTCGCTTCACACAATGACGACACAGGCAGTTATTCTCGGGGTTCCATCGTTTCAACTGGAGATTCCGCGAGCAGTACGAAAGCAGTTAGCTCTGAATGACGACATCTTAGAGAAATTCGCGAGTAGCCTGTACAATCTATACACCGATGTCGTATGAAGGATGTGGAATGAAAGAAGCCTCGTGCTTAACAGGTCTCCTTATAAGCACGACTCCATCACGAATACTTATGCGAAGACAAACCTTGAAGATATTGATTCTCTATCTGAACAGTACCTCGTATATGAAAAGAGCTTAAAGATCAAAATGGTATAATTTTATCAATGATTTTAACCACATAATCGATTACGATAAGTTTTTATTCAATTGTCTTTGTAAACAAGATTGACTGCACTTTTTTAGTAATTTTTTTATACCTTTTTTAGGATGAACTCAGGATCAAGTACGAATTAAGGTTATTACTAAGAGTAATGAAACTATTTTTTATTAAATATAATAAAATATTTGAGATTTTATCATCACTCTTTCCGCTTACGAGTTACTAGGCGAAAGAAGGTAGTACAGTGCAGTTCAATAATTATTTCGGTTGCTTTCGAGCTCATTAATTATATATTTTGACGGGTAGCCAAAGTTCTCAGTGATAAACGTGACAAGTTCATAGTCTATTAAAATAATACGCGAAGTCATACCTATTTTTACTTGATCGAACTCAGATACATCATGTGCGTTGACTATGTGATTTTCATCACCACTGTTAAGATTCCTCATGCTTCCACGGTTGTTAATTTCCTATGAAATAGCAATGTTATTGTTACCATAATGCTTTCGTTCAGGCTTTCAAGCAGGCTTTCAGTGTTGCGGTTGTACACCCCGTTATCAAGCTCACCGTTGTTATTCTTTTCATATTCCCTGTCGAGCTCTTTGACTAGACCTTTGAATTTAAATAGGTTGTTCTTTGATGGGTACACGTGAGGCTTATTTTTCTCCGTCGAAAAGTCAAACGTTTGACATTGTTGAATTAAAAGGAGCTAAAACTACACTTTTAGTCGTTATGTTTTTAGCCAACATATTCTGAGTTGAATCCAGATTTCCTTCAGTAAACGGAATGTCATGCATCTCTGTGTTAAAAGTATTCATTTTGTATAAGTTGTATATATTCTTTGCTTTAGAAATATTGAATTCATTATCGATTTCCTCCATTTCCTCTTCATTGAAGATATTGTTCTTCGGAACGATATTTTGCATCCATTCGTGCTCTAAAATTTGATCAATAGTGATTCGAGCTTCATGATCAACTGTGAGAATTTTTCTAATTAGATCTTTTGCTGTGTCAGATGCTTCATTTCCTAGAGTATACTGACCTGCTAGTATATAAGGATGCATTTCTTGAATCCCGTTTCCTTTAAAGGGAACGCTTCCGTAAAGCATGGCATACAGTACGACTCCTGCAGACCACACATCGACCCCAAATCCGCTGTACCCTCGTCCCTTAAGTATTTCAGGGGCAATATAAGCGGGTGTTCCACATTGTTCAGTCATTATTTGTCCAGTTTTAGTAAATCTTGATACTCCAAAATCGCATATTTTGAGTTTTCCAGTTTCATCAAGTAAGATATTGTCAAGTTTTACATCACGATGCACAATACCTTTGCTATGCATGTACCTGAGTCCATCAATAATCTGTAGGAATAAGTACTTTGCAAGACTCTCCTTGAGCCGTCGTCTTTTGCGGACATAAGTAAGCAGATCTCCTCCGACTCACAGTTCGCTTACGTAAAGCATGTGTTTTTCGCTTTCGAAGATTTCATAAAGCCTAACGATATTTGGATGTTTGCACTTCTCGAGAATACTTATCTCAAGTAGCACTTTTGATCTTGATGACTCGTCCTTCATGTGCTTCTTATTGATAGATTTGATTGCGACTAATACGTAACTTACTTAAACTTACCAAGTCTCTTTGCAAGAAGGTGCATTGCCAGATTGACCTTTCCGAAGGCCCCTTTCCCAATTACTCTTCCTACTTTATAAAATGACGATTCTGTCTTTGGAGCAGCAAACTTCTCACTAAAGCTCTTTTTGATTTGAGTCACGATTTCCTGTGTTTTTGATTCTAGATCTTCCTTTCTATCAGTATCTTGCCTTGAAGATCCTAGTCATCCAGGATCGCTTCTGTTGAGCGACTCGATGATGTTTAAGCGATTCGCGTGTAATTCTCCAGAGTGAGCTCGAGAGACTTTGTGTTCATTTTGAAATTCAAGTTTAACTTTCGGAATATCAAAAATACCGGTCTTTTTCTCCTCAAGTCCGTAAGTCACTTCATCTCGTGCTGAGAATTTCGGAGGAGTGCCAAATCTTGAATCTGTGCTGGTGATTTCTTTCATTCCTTCGTTGAAGTCTCCATTGCGCCTTATGTTCTTGACTAATTGAATTTTGTTGTTTGAGTTACTGAATTTATTGCCGCTTGCTCACTGCAAACTGCTCTGGATATTATCTAAGCCATTATTCTCGTCTTCAGAAGTCTCCATAATAATAGGTGAAAGCACATTCTGGCACCTGTACGACTCAAGTTGTTGTGATTCATAAGTATACAGTCTTTGCTCCTGTTTTTCAGACGCATAGCTGACCTTTTTCTCGAGTCTATTGTTTCCTTCTTTAATCGAAAACCTTGAGATCATTTCTTTTTCGAGAGACGGCTTATCAGCTAAGCGATTACACTATCAAACTTACCTTTTTTAACTTGAGTGACTAAAGGCACGTTTTTATAGTTATTCTTGAGTTTTTCTAATATCTGAAGGCGATCGAAGCTTGGCTGCGATAGGCACTTTCCGAACTGCCCGTCGCTTGTGCTCTGGTTCTATAAGCAATTATGTCGATGTCCAACCTCATATTGGTCTTTATTTAGTCCGATGGTAGCCGACTCCACTGGTGCTTGAAATATCAATAGTATTAACTACAAATAATTTAGCTTCACTCACCGTGGTTGCTGGTTGTCGGCGGCTCTTTGCTGTAGTTAAAAGCTGTCTTAGGCGATATAGAATCTGAACCGATAGTTCTGGCTCCGATTTTACTGCTGTTTTTCTTATTCTTCATTTTGCTCCTGTTTTCGTATGAATTAGACGAGGTAAAGTTTGATATAGGGTCTCTTGAAGGCTTCGTGTAGTCGAATGTGTTTCCTTGCTTTGAAGACCCGACTGAGTCTTGCTTGCTGTGCTTGTACTTGTACTCGAAAGGCTTG
Organism: Euplotes cf. woodruffi 2 WChen-2021; assembly: GCA_021441665.1. Lineage (NCBI taxonomy): Eukaryota > Ciliophora > Spirotrichea > Euplotida > Euplotidae > Euplotes > Euplotes cf. woodruffi 2 WChen-2021. The sequence goes on along the minus strand of JAGYYN010009969.1, from coordinate 580 downwards.
CTATTCGAGTACTCCGACTTAGATGATTCTTTCATTTTAAGTTCTGAAGGTTATTGTAGAATCCTACCTTTCTTGATATTCTTCGAAAACTTCGGTGAACTGAAATCTGTCCGCTTGTCAAAAGTCCCCGAGTTTTTGGTTTTGGTCTTGTAATCAAAGTGGTGGTTATTATTTTCAATCGTGTTTGGACTTGAATAAAACATGTCGTTGTTGCTGAAATTGTACTTGTAATTATCAGACAACGTCCTTATGTGAGACTGGTTGTGGCCCTTAAAGCTGTCCTTGATCATCGCTGCTGTTGATATTATTTTTGTGTTAGGTATCACAATAGCTTTTGAAGTAGTTGGTGACACGGGCTACAAGTTTATGAATGCTTTAAATCCTAAAAAATAAACAAGCAAAACTAACCAATCGCAGAGTCAATCATTAATATATTATTCTTGTTAGAAATCGATGTTGATGCATTTGCTTCTGACTGATGGTGCACATGCTTCGACGACTTTTTCTTTTTCATCTTTGCTTCTGAATACCCCTTCTTTGCACTTGTGCGTTCAGACATATGGTGGTTATCGAATGCTGG
>JAGYYN010009968.1:0-19343 GCA_021441665.1 Euplotes cf. woodruffi 2 WChen-2021 | reverse complement strand
TGATATCCACGAAAAGTACGAAGTCGTAGGCAAGAATAAGAAATCGATACGGATGAGAGTTATGTGCAGGAAGTCTATCAAGCAAAAAGCGAAAATACTTTACCCTCATATTTACGAAGCAATAGTAACAGGTATGAAATGGTACATTAAATTCTTTGGATATGAGTTTCCTTGGGAAAAGTATGATCAAATATTCTGTCCTGAATTTAAATATGGCGCAATGGAGAATGTCGGAGCAGTCACAATATCTGAAAATTACATTCCACATGATAAAATAACTGTTTCTGGGCTTAACAGCATACTTAATACAATATTGCATGAACTCTGTCACCAATGGTTTGGAAACCTATGAACGATGAAGTGGTGGGATGACCTTTGGCTAAACGAGGCATTTGCTACTTATATTTCATATCTTTGCACAGAACAAAACGAAGATCTGAGAAATAAAACACCTGGAAACTGGATTGGGCTTAATAAAAGGAAAAGCTACGCAGTTAATTCTGATTGTCTCGCAACAACACATTCTATAGCTAAAAGAACACCAAATACAAATGCAGCAGATGACTCATTAGACTCAATCACATATGGTAAAGGATCTGCATTTCTAAAACAGCTTGTGCATATCATCGGAACAGAGTCTTTAAGTAAAACCTGAAAATATTATTTTAACAAATATGCTTGGAAGAACACAACACTTAATGACTTTATCGATGCTTTAAGCGAAGGATGATCTGACAATCCTGAACTTAAAAATATTGACATCAAGAAAATCTCATATGATTTCCTTACAATAAAAGGTGTAAATACAGTCAAAGCTTCTATTAAAGAACTGAGTGACGGTCTGAGGATATAAAATTTACGATAACCCAAGGTCACTATTCTGACAAAATCGTTACTCAAAAGCTTGATTATCTTCTAATTGAAAGAATACAAACCGATTTCGACTCAAATGAAGACCCTGAGAATAATGGCCAACCAGCAGCTAGTTACAAATACAACTTCTATCAGCACTCAGTGCTTCTCCACTACGATGAGAACAATCTTTCTGATGAAGGTATGAATAATTTGTCACCTTATCTAGATGATTTGAATACATTCCGAAAAATTGTAATGATTCCGTACCCGTCCGATGCAAGCAGCAACTGAAAATACCACATCCTTCTAAATGCGGATGACCAAGCTTACATCCAAGTGGTCTCAACAACTGAGTTCACAGACGCGTGCAGAGAAGGACTCATTGCTCATATTCCTGGATCAATCAACAGAATCATCATTTGGAGGAGCTTGATTTCGATGACCAGCAAATGCCTGCTTCCATCCACGCACTTTTTAGAGATCGTTAAGCAAAGCATTTGTGAAGAAGACGACATCTTGCTTCTTGATGTAATCTTCCCGACAATTGCAGCCTGCATGAGCTGATACATCCCTGACTCACTATACCCAGAGCTGTGATTCAAAATGTTCGACAGGATCTTTAAAAGACTTGTTTCAATCCCAAAGGAAAACGAAGACTTGGTCAACTCTATCAAAAACATCTTACTGACCTGCCTCTACGACGAAACCCACATCCTGATGGCTGTCGAATGGCTCAAGCACAAGTGAATCGCTCTTGAAAATGGCGAAGTAAGAGAAGATCTTGCACTGACCACTGCTGACAGGTACAAAATCCTTGCAAAAATATACGAATACGAGTGCGTCGACTTAAAAACGAAAACCGAGCTGCTTAATAAAGAAATCGAACTTACTAAATGCGACAGGTCAAATCGTCTGAGACTGGAATGCGAAAGCGCCCTTCCAGATGCAGAAAACAAACAGCGAATTTGGGAGATATTGATCAACCCTATTGCGAATAATCTGTCGTCGTATGATTACTCTGCCCTCGTTGACGGCTTTTTCAAGCGGTCTCAGAAGTACTTCATGGAGCCTTATGTGGATAAGTTTATTGAAGCTCTGCCTATTATCGCTGATTTGGAGGAAAAAGAATACATGACTACTTTCTTAGAAGGACTATGACCCAGATCACCGTAAGTCTTCATTTGTTTAATTAAACACTACCTTTATTTGTAAATTTGCATACTCAAATTAGACATCTGAAATTGTGGTGTTTTGGCGATTATAATTACAGATCGTAAAAAGTGCATTTGAGGGGCTTATGAGTCAGTTTTCCTTCAGAATTTAATGTGAAATTGTGATAAAGCTTAATTTGAATATAGGTACATCACTAAGGAATTTTTAAACAACCTCAACCAAATTTGAAAGTACTATGAGCGTAGAGACAGAATAAAATATGACTCTTTCCTTCGGATACTTAAAGGTCGCTATGAGTGATTAAGTGGGTATGAAGCGATAAAGAGATGAGCTCTCAGTGCTCATTCATACGCTAATGATGACAGTAGTTCATAATTACTTACCTAGCAAAGATCAGTATATTTCAATTGATTATAATTAAAAGACAATCTAAAATATTTCTTTCTTAATTGTATTTTTTATGCTTTAAATAAAACTTTATGCAAAAACAAGATTTTATAAATCATTGATTTTTATTAAAAATCTATTTTAATAAATACTTAATACAGTAATTTAATTGCTCTAAAATTGAATTATTTTATCTTTCTCAATAATTCCTCCTTCAAGTCTTCGTCTGTTATTCTGTTAATGAATTCTCCAGCCAGTGTGTATTTCTTTTTCTCAAGACAGAGCTTCGCAATATACTCATAAGGAAGTTTCGACTTCTTGACTTCTAAATATTTCTCGATCTGATCGAAATTTCCCATGTCCGAAAAGACTTTTGCTTCAAGCCCTAAATAGCAAATCTCGCTCATTTTGACTGATTTAGCAAGCTTCTTCGCTTCATCTTGCTTTGAAAGGCGGAGCAGCTGAACGATTGATTCTCTTGCTGTTAAGCCAGCGTAGGACATAGTCTTTTGAGTTTTGTTGATGTCTTCTTGCTTTGCAATCAGCTTCCTGTTTGTCTTCACAATCGCTGATTTGAATGAATCTTTATATACCTTCTTAAAGGTGTCTTCAATTCGACTTAGTTCATCGTCTCGGTCCTTGGTGTTTTTACGGTTGATTTCGCTTTCTCTTTTGAGCTTCATTTTGACTTCAGAAAAATTGTAAACCTCGTCCATTCAAGCGCGGAGCTTTTCTAATAAATTTACGTCGCCTTCTTGCTTTGCATAGGTGATGAACTTTCGGTGTGAGATACGCATTCTGTCGAGGAATTCCTTCAGTCCTTGGTTGTTGTCTCTCAGATTATCGAGGATTTTACTAATCACTTTATTCACGATGTTCATGTCTCCGTTTGATATACTGATCTCAAGCGCGACTTCGAACTGATTGAGGCTCAGAAGATAGGGTATCTTCTTGACTACTGAATGTTCATTGTTTACAAGCAAAATCGCAATGTCTTTATAGCCTTTTTCCTGAGCCACTTTCGCGATTTTTGTATAGTCGATTGTCGATACAGCTCCAGTAAGAGAGTTGTACTTTTCACTTCCTCCTTTGAGCTTTATCTCACTTTCCAGCTGGCTGAGCTTGTCCATGATTTCGTTTTGTATTTCATTAGGATTTCTGATTGAGTTTTTGAGTAAAGCTCAAGCCCATTCTTCATATACCATATTGGTGTACTTCTGCTTTAAGTTCAAGTTTTTAGCTTCTTTTAAAACTAAAAAGTAATCGCCGTACTTTAGCTGGATCGGTAATAAGTTCTTTGGAGTTATTGCCTTCAGCTGCTTATAAGTAATCGCTCGCCTGCATTTACTTGAGTATCTTAGCTTGTTAATCAACGAGAGAGACTTGATTATTTGCACGTACATGTCACTGTTATAAGCCTCTGCCTCGATTTTCTTCTTTCCAAAGCTTGCGACTTCACAGAGCAACTTTTGAAACGGAATGTTGAACTGGTATGTCGCTGCTTCAATAACTGTCTCGATTGCTTCTTTGAGCTTTGGACCGATTTCTCTGAAGATTCTTTCAGTGTTTTCACTTTTGAGCTGGTACTCTCTATACGCATCGATCAGCTGATTTGATGGATCAGAGGACAGGAAGGTTAGCGCTTTAGTGACTGCAGGCTGAATGCGCTCTAAGAAGTATATATAATTCGATGTGATCAGCCTGATCCCATCGATTTCTGAGCAATAAGCAATACCCCTGATTTTATCTTCGTCTTCTAAAGGTAAATTTTGTATTTTCTTCGGTCCAATCATAGTAATTGAAGATTCATAAATCATTAGGGGAATGTTATTAGCGCACCAAACGAGTTTCTCTGGTCTTGGCATACTTGCCTCGACTCTGTTAAGCATTTTGAGCAAGTCACTTTTGAATACATAAATAGATGAATAAGTTTCACTATAGAACGCAAGATAACTTTCATTTGAGCTTAAGGCTCAATTTGTTATATGACCAATATTGCCGACGTCGTCACTACAGAAGTTGCTCATATCAGAAGTATAACTAGATTCTTTTTGGTCATCGAGGAGAAGGAGTCCTTCTCTTGGATGAGTAATCAGAATCTCCATTCTTTTAGATCTTGACTTTGACTTCGGGATCATAATATAATCGTCGATGATCTGTCTGACAGGAAGTGATGATGTCCTCTGGACTCCAGCCTTGGCTCCTCCCTTCGATGTCATTTTAGTTTCTTCCATCATAATATCTGCTAATCCGAAATTCGGCTGTCCAAACTCTAAAATTTCAGGATGATAGATATCGTGAATATAATAGAAGCAGTTTGTTCCTGTCTTGATGATGACTGAGTTCTCCTTTGACTTTGCGTTTTCGATTAGATTTGAGTTGCCGAACTGAGACTGGTAGTCGAACTTATGCACGACTTCTCCGCTCATCGGATTTAGAATGAAGATAACTCCAGTCGGAGAGATAATCAAAATATCTTCTTCCTTAGTGAACTCAAACAAAATCCAGTGCTTGATGTCTTTATCTGAATGAGCTGAGACAAGTCTTTTTAAGTCAATTGAATTGATTCGATTTCCGTATGAAGAAAGTACGATGATTTTGTCTTTGTAATCGCTTGCTCCAGTTGGCACAATCTTGTTGTTGAGCAATAGTGCAAATGGACCTCCATTAATCGCAGTTGCAATCATAAACGCATTAATGTCGATCTTGATAAAGCTTGACTTATCGCTTTCTCTGAAGCTATATTCCGCTAGTTTTGTGTTGGAATAGTGAACATTCTCGAACGGGATCCAGTCATAAGTTGCTGAGAACAGTTGCTCAAAAAGATTCTTTTTATCTGAAGACAACATTTTATATTTCAATATTTATAATTTTAGCTATTTTTATTTACTATTTTCGAATCATTATAGTTTTCTCTTTTTAACCATACCTTTAATTCCTCGTTTAACGAGGATATAAATTGAAGCTTAGTATTATTGACTTTCGGTTAGTTATAAATTATGTTCCATATGCTACTGTTTTTGTACAACCAAACTATGTATATCAAAAACAAAGTCATCGTTGTCATCCAAATTACGATCTATATTATTCAATATGTGTATAGTTATTATTAATTCGTGATTACCATTTTGAGGTTGTTCATTAGCTATAAGTAAAAGTTACACAACAATTTAAAATTACAATATCTTACATTTAGCTTTCCTGAAACTGGATCTCTATATGGTATGTTGTACCATATATGTCTGAATACACTTGCTTTGCAAAGTATGATGTTAAGTATTATCAGGTCTATAGCAATTATTAAGCTAAGACTAAAATAAAGCGTATAAAGATAAGTAAATCTGACAAGCACAGTATTCAACGTATTTATCGACGTCTTCTCCACAGTCTTTTCATTTTTCAAGGCTTAATATCCCGTATCGGTTGGTCTTCCAAAGTCGTTTACATTCGATTCCACAATTGACGCAGACCACCATTTATAATTATTATCGTATTTCAAATTTAATGAGGAAAACCAATTGGATTGAATACAGTGAAAATCAGCTGATCCTTCATTTTAGAAAGAAACAATATTTAATTTGCTATTTAAAATGCAGTGAACATATCAAAATATAGGAGCCGAAAAATATAATAAGCCAAAAGCGTCTCTATCATCTTTAATTATTAGTGAAGCTTGACTATGCTGCAAATCACAGCAGAAGAGATAAATTTTATACTGTACCAGTACCTGCAAGAGTCTGGATTCGCACACAGCGCGTATACTTTTAGCAAAGAAAGCAATATAATTGAGAACAAGTACAGGCATTTTCATATTCCCGCGGGGATGCTGATTGTATTCCTCGAAAAAGCACTGACGCTTATACATATCGAGACTCATTATAGCGAAGGAGATGAAATGGTCACGTGTAATGAGCCATTTTCACTGCTCAACCCCCACCACTGATCAACTATAATGAGCGTTAAGAAGCCGCCAGTTCAGAATCAAACTAATAAACTAGCAGAAGACCTCGAAAGTTACGAGAATCCTATAGAAACGATAGTTAATAAAGCAAAGTCGAAAAGAAACTCAACAATCGCTTATAACACAAATGAAATGATTGATAAGGAAATGGAAGATGAGTCTTCCTACAATAAAGATTTTTCAATGAAAAACTCAATCATGTATAAAGCAAAAGGCAGCCTTGATCTAAAAAACCAAAGCAGCAGTTTACTACAGTCAAAGCAGTCTTCTTTTTTGCAAAATAATGGATCGAAGGTTAAAATTTTAGAAAGTACTTCTGAAAAAACACTAAAAGTAGCGTGGAATCCAAAAAACCATAATATTGCTTTTGGCGGAGATAAAGAATCTGCGTATCTTTGGAGAATTAGTGAAAGCATTGAGAACTCGAGTTGCATCAAGACCCTTCCTCACATTAGCACCGACCCTGCTTCAAATCCAATAATGCATGGAAAGGCAGCGGTATCTTCGATCGACTGGAAAGCAGACGGAAATATGTTCGTTACCGCAGCCACTGATGGGATCTGAAGACTTTGGAGTGCAAAAGGAGAACTATCATCGGTCATGTATAATGATAGCTCAATGCCGCTAAAATCAAAGGAAAACTCGTGAGTCAACTCCAACAGCACAAATGATCTTACTTACATACAGGTTGCATCACCTGAGGACATCGATATCGTCTATGATTGCAAATGGAATAAAGACGGGACTGCAATCGTATCTGTGAGTGAGAAACACAACGTAGTTTTATGGAGCACAGAAGGCTCTTTGAGACACTCTTTTTTAGGCCACAACGAGCCTGTTACCAAACTTGACTGGAAGAACAACAATATGTTTGCTACAGGATCACAAGACGGAGTCATTAAGTTGTGGGATGTCCAAAGCTCATCAGCAAAAAAGACTTACAAAGCTCATGACAACAGCATCAAATGATTGAAGTGGGATTATTCAGGCGCTCTATTAGCTTCTGGAAGTGAAGACTGCACTATTAAAATCTGGAATCAGAACCATGATAAACCTCTATGAGTATTTAACGAAAATAAAGAGATGATACACGATTTAAAATGGACTCCAACGGGGCTAGGCACTAACCACGAAGATATAGAAGTCAGGCTTGCCTCATGATCAGCAGATGGCACTATTAATATATGGAATGTAAGCGAAGGCAAGTGAGTCGACACACTTCAAGGACATAATGGTATGGTCATGTGCATTGATTTTGATCCGACTTATAAATACCTTGTAAGTGCTGACGACAATGGCAGAGTCATTATATGGTCTGTTAAAGACGGTACTATAATCAAAACATTTAAAAACAAATCCAAAAAATGCATATTTGATGCGCAATGGAGTCACGATGGACAACTGCTTGCAACTTGATATAGCGATGTCTCAATAATTGATATTCGCTATATGTAAATTTAATTTTGGTGCATATTAAATTTTTTCAATAATTGTCGAATTAAATATTTGATAATTATCAACATAATATAAAACAATTTTTACAAGATTTTTTTTAATTTGATTAAATAAGTATAAAACGAGCTTGGTGCTAACACCTTTTTTATTTAAATAAAACATCTGCATTTATAATGAAATATTGAAAATTTAATTTAAACTTCTAACTAAAAAATGGATAGCAATGAAGACTTGGATGACATTTTAAACTTTGCAACTAACAAGCTCAATGTAAAAAATGCATTCGACATCAATGCAGAATTCATAAAGGACATTCCAAAGATGCTTGAAGGAGACAAACACGAAGAATCATGGACTCGGACAAGTGAAGTTATCGCTGTGGGTTCCAAAATTTACGGCCTAAGAGTCGATAATGTGTATAAATCAACGCAAAATTTGCTAAATGGCTTTCACAGAACAGCCGCAGAGTCTAATAATAACGATGAAGACGAAGAAAACAACGGCCAGCCTGAAAATAGAAAATAAAGAAAGAGCAAGAGTTGTCCGGAATGAAGGCAATATGGAAGAAGCTGGTCTAAGCACGCTAGAGAAAGAATCTAGACTCAATGAGGACCTATCAACCTTCACTTCAAATCTCGACGTTGGCTTCCACCAACTCACAGAACAGTATGATACTGGAAGTATGAAAAGCTTGCTTATGAACACACTTGCGATCAGTTCAGATGTTACGTGGGATATTGAGAAAGAAAATACAAAAAAGAACGAGGTAATCGAAGAAATTGAATCAGACTCTGAACTCGAAATGCAAGTTGACTCGAATAAACAGATCGATCAGAATCTTCGCAGTAAACTATATGAACTAGATCAATCACACAGCATAGATAAAAGCAATCAATTAGTAATCGAAGAACTCGATATTTTCATTGAAATGCGGATAATTAAAGACACCGATCCTTATGAATTCTTCGACATCTTTAAAGAGAAGCATCAGATTGAAAGCCACATGATAAGTTTAGAAGATAACAACTTTGTCAACCGGAATAACTTCGGAGATGACTTCGATCTAAACGACCCTCCGCAGTTTGACAATATCAGCGTTCAGTCTGACATGATGTACTCTTTTGAAAATGGCATGCCATCGAATGAAATTGATTTTACCGAGCAAAGCCAGCATAACAAATTCATTCCGAAAGATCGGTACGAAGTCGAGTCGACAATAATGCCATTTAATACTGGCGGAGACGGGATATTTAGAGAGACGTCGTTTTTAGTAATGGATACAGAGCTGACTGGAAGCTCCAGCATTCGGGACCAGATCAACCTCAAACGCACTATTAATAAACTTAAAAAGATCGGCGACGGATCGACAATTATTAGTAAGCCTGAAGGTAACTCAGCCTATAAGCTTGCGTTTACTAACTTTTATTAGTGAAGCAAGAAATCGAGAAATTGACAAAAGAAGAACAAAAATTTGAGCTGAAAAGGAAATAAACATAGAAAGATTCGGCAGATATCAGCGGAACTTGTTGATTACTTCGACTGGAGGAAAAATAAATTCAAAATTAATGATGTAAACAACAAATAATTATTACGCAGTCGCTAAAATTATATAGTTTGCAAATGTTAAGCAAAAAACCAACCGAGCGAAGATCATCGATCTTGAAGATATGGACGACTACCAAGAAAAAATTGGAGGTCAGGCCTTGCTACTGTTTTGTAGCAGAGACTAATTAAATTTACCAATTATTTTATTTTTGATTAAAATATAGATTTTAATATCAGAGAGGAAATAATGTGTAAATAATCTCACTACAATTGAACACAGCTTGAGATCGAGGTAAAGCAGCTTGTTTTAGTACTAAAGATACTTACGAATGAAGATCCCGCGCTACGGAGTCTCAAAAAAGAACTATGAAGTCGATGTTGAGTTCAAAGAAGTCCATGAACAACAGTCTGATAACGAGGGCTTCTATGAAGAGGAAGAAAGAAACCTCGAAATTAACGATAATCATGACTTTATGATGACACAGTTTCCAGATATGCAGATCTCACAAAATATACCACAGATCGTTGGCTCGAAAGGAGTCACTAATTTATTTGAGAATAGAAAGAGGTTGAACCATAAAATCAATTTAAGAAAAATTAAAAGTAAAATAATGAAGTGTGTTGAAGAAAATAAGTCAAAAACAAGCAAAATTGAAAATAGCCAAGAAGAACAAAAGCCTGATCTAAAGTTTAGCGATATTTTTAGACAGCTTAAAGCGTCAATGCCTGATGCTACTGTTGAAACAGCATTTATCTGAACGTTGCATTATATTAATCAGCAGAATATTGAAATAGGGCAAGATGATGATCTTGATTTCAACATCTACAATTAAGTTTTAAAATACCACGTTAAAGTTTTCACTTAAATTCAACAACAAGATACTGAGTTAATATTTGCTAGTGATATTGAGTTTATTTCATTTAGAATTAGGTTTTTAATTTTATTAATACTTGTTGAATAGCGTTTGAGAATTTTCTACCTTAATATGTTATTTTACCATCTCCTGTTGAGTACTCATATTTCTTTGGTACGGGATCAAGTGACATTTTACCTTCATGGTCAAGAAGTGTTTCAGCAATTTTCTTATCAAGTTCATCTTGAGGATATTTTAATCTAAATTTCAAATAATGCATAAATCTTACCTAATAATGAGTTTATCAGTGACAAAACTGCTTGTTGAAGCCCACCGCTTAATGCTTTCGCTGATCAAGCTATGTGCGAATCCTTCAAATTTTCTGTTTGATTCTTTAAGTTGATTGTACTGCGTATTAAATATGACTGACTGCTGGATACTTTCGACATTCTTTTGGTGCATATTTGCACCTTTAGCCTTACCTCTAAATACAAATTTAAACAGTTAAAATATAAGCACTTTACTTCATTGCACTATTATCTGGGACTTCATCTAAATTGTTATCTCCAATACTGAGTTTTTCAATGCAAAAGTTAGTTTTTAGTGCTTCTCCAATATACTGTCCTCCTTTTTCTGAAATCCCTCAGTTGAATAATTCAAGCTCTTGAAGAGAAGTGTGACTTTCGATCATCTTGGCAACAGCTTCAGCTCCAATGTCTCCAATTGGGCAGTTTCTGATCAGCAACGACTTTAACTTATTGCTATTGGTTAAGATCGCACACAATTCAACAGCGATGTCGCCGTTGATTTTGCAGTCTGCAATATTAACAAAAGTGATATCTAAACAATGTAAACCTAAAAATACCTCGACTCGCTTCGAAAACCTTCATCAAGAGCCTAAAATTAACTGGTCCGATGTCGTTGTCGCTCAGATCGATCGATGTCAGCATTGGGCGCTGGGACAGCGCGATCGAAAGATGCTCGAGACCGAGCGAAGCATAAAACAACTGCTCGAAGTTCAGTTCTTTAATCTTATCTTGATTTTGCATTTTGAGCTCGATGACCTTGGATTCTTCTAAATACTTGTACCCGATGTAGTTCTGCGATAAGTTCAGTTTCTTAATACTTGACGCGTTCTTCACGAACATTGATAAAATAAATATATCCTCTGAGTAAAGATTGCTCTTTGACAAGTCTAAGTCAACGATTGTGTTTTCCTTTAGCATTTGCAGCGGCAGCTTTCCTCCGTTGATTCTTGCATACTTAATATTTGCTTCGTACACGAACTTTCCGAGGTATTTGAGTGAGAACTCCGAGAGCTTCGCTATTCGAAAGTCTTTGACTGAACTGTCATCTTGGTCAACAGACTTTCTCCGCTTCTTTGGCGACATTTCTTCATTTGCAGAGTCGACTGAGTCTGTCTCTGGAATTAGTGGATGGCCAAGCACATCTCGGATTATTTGAGGAGTATTTCGGATATTTTGCTGCAGTTCGTGTAACGCCTATATTTTTTTATTTAACGTCGTTAATCTCTTACTTTTCTTAGTTCGTATAGTGTTGAGTATCTCGAACTTGGATTTGGATTTAGTAGTTTACTCAAAATATATCACATATCGTTAGATAATATGTATTTTTGAAGAAATGAAGGACAATTGTAGATATTATCAGTCGGCTTACTGTCATCAAGTCTACTGAGAGATTCATAAAATGACTGTGGAGGTGTTCATCCAATCAGTCATCTAAAAAAGAATAACGCCTATGCTAAAAATATCACACGAAATGCTTAGTCGCTTTTTGGCTTGGTTGTAGAAATCAAATAGTTCAGGTTTCTCCATATCAATTTTGCCGTTGTGTTCTCTCAAAATGATATCGAACTTTTCACCGAGTTCAATCTGTTCTGGCGAAAGGTACTCTTTCTGCCTCAGTCTCAGATCAAAAAGGGACAAATTTTCCTCAGTTTTTTCGATTTTATTTTCTGAGTATTTTCTTTGCGTCCCACGAGCAGTGATACAAGCTGTTAAATCACAGTGTATCTAGATCTCCAACATTCCTAAAGAATATCTCGCCAGGGTTGATATTCGTATGAATGATACTTTTAGAGTGTAGGATTTCAATAAGACTTATAACCTTCATGATGATTTCAATCGCCATGTACTCATTTATCGATGTTGACTTCCTCTGGAAAATAGTCTCCTGCCCAATGTTTAATTTTCCATCTTCAGATATCGTATCTTCGTTAATTTTCGCTTCATCGATAGAGTCTTCATTTTCTTTTTGATCGAACATTTCTTGTAAGTAGTCTTCAAGTGTGTACAAGTGGAAGTCTTCAGTTTCGCGGAAGATAATGTCCCCGGGCAACTGGCCGAAGTCAGTAACTTCAAGCACCTGGTCTTCATTGAGTGTATGAAGCAGTAAAGTCTCCCTCCAGATGTTTGAGAACAAAAAGTACTCTTCGAACTTCCAATCGTCGAGGATGAATATGTCAAAGCTCTTTTGCTTCTCATTGATATCGAACATGTCAACTGTCTTGATCCGGTACGAGTATTCGAGGTTGTACACGTGAAGGTGGTTTAACATGTTCTCTTTGTTGCTAATTGCGTACTTCTCCTCTGTTGAGTTCTTATCAACCTCGAAATCTTGACTTTCAGACTGCCCATCAGACGTAATAGACTTCTGGCTGCTTTCAGCTTTGATTTCTTGCGCCTCGAAGTTTAAATTTGTATTTGTTTGACTGAGAAATGTCATACTGCCCTGCTTTTGCTTTCAGTTTGCTCGATAACTCGTGATTTCTGTAATCTTGTACTTTCCGAGAAATAGCGAGCCGATTTCAAAATACTTGCTGAGCTTTTCTTCTTTTAAATTCTTAACGACGTGAGTGATCTGTTGAGATCACTCCTCAAGGACAAGTGTCAGTTGTTTTAAAAGTTTACTAATCAGCTCTTGAAACATTGCTTTGTTGTATTTCTTTTTGAAAGGTATGCGCGACTCGATTGTTTTGTATATTTCAAACAAATGGTCTCTTTTAATTGATAACGTGTTGCTAAGTGCTCACAATGTTTTCTCGATCATGTACCTTTATATATTTTAAATTCACACAAGTGGAAAACTTACCGCAATTCAATATCGCTCATATTTTCTTCAGAGTCAATCGAAAAGACTTTAAATATAATTCCGATTCTATTTTTCAACAGTGTCTTTTGCGAATAACACAAGAGTTAGGAACATTATAAGCATGTCGATTTCAAGGCCAGAAGTAGACCACTTCAAGTAATTAAGTTTAATTTCAGAATCCATGTCTTGTAGGATACCTTCTTTAAACTCTCTAGGTATCATATACAGCGGTCTGCCGCGGACTTTCCATCTTTGGCGCATTTCTTCAATCATTTCAACTCTGATGTGAGATGCTTCTAAGCTGTAGAGGAACAGCTGTCTGTAGCTCTTTTTGTCTTGATAACTTTGATCTTTCGCGGAATTGCTGTGCGTCCGAACGCCTAAATTCCCCATATTTAAAATAATTCAATTGAAAGATCTATCTTGTCAAAGGAAGCCACTTGTGGTTAGTCAAGATGTCTTGCAGTCACCTTTCCTGATAATGTCATCTGGCTGAATAAATTGAACTTCGCAAAGTCATTGTCTATCTGGTCTTGGTCGATTTCATAGTCGATGACGGTGACGATCCGCGACAAAATCACTTTGAGCTCTAGCTTCGCTAGTGTCTGTCCTGCTCAGTTACGAGGCCCAATTGAAAACGGAATGTATGCCTTTGGATCTCTCGATTCGCCTGAGTCTCCTGGCTTGGAGAAGTATTCTTTGTTGTCTGGGTCAAATCGCTCGGGAATGAACTGATTCGGGTCTTTCCAGGATTCAGGGTTCAACTGGGGGAATAGAGAGCTGATTCCGAAAAGAGTGCCTTTGCTGAAAGGCACTCCGCTTATTGTAACATCTTCTAATGCTGTGTATAAAATACCGTGGATAGCTGTCGGATCAATTCTAAGAGCTTCTTTTGTTACGTACGAAAGATACTCACATTCAGAATACAGCTCGTTTAGTTTTGCCCCGTCTTCAGGGTTTACTTTTGTTATACCTGAAGCATCCAGTGCTGATTTTAGCTTTTTGAGCGTATCTGGATACTTCTTAAGTAAGTATAGCGTTGAACTAATTGCTTTTGATGTGGTGTCAAAACCAGCGAATAGTAGTAACACCATATCTTTGAATATATCTTCAGGATCAAGAGTGTTTAAAGAGATAATCTTTTGATAGACCGACTCTTTATCAGTGCTTACATTAACAAAGTCTCTGAGAGTCCGAATCAATTCTTGCATATTTCTCGCATTGCTTTTGTACGGCTCGACCAAATTTAAATTAGCTAAAGTTTGAAATATCTTTCCTTTTGGAGACAGATAAGATTGTAGTTGATCGAATCCAATTTTTGAATAAAACTCTTCAAAACTTAAATTCTCTTGTTTCCCATTAAATGGAGAAACATAACTAATCGTTGACAGTTTATCAATATCTTTGCCAAAAATAATCTTTGTGATGATTTGAAATGTAATTCTGCCCATTTCGGTAGTAAGATTTAAAGGATCTCCAAGCTTAACATTTCTAACCCAATTGTCAACAGTCTGGATAATCATTGTGATATACTGAGATGCAAAGTTAATTCCCATTGTACGAAGGACGACCTTCCTTCGTTCATCCCACCGCTTGGTGCTTCTTGAGACTCCAAATGAATCAGGGGCTAAGTTTCCTACAGGGAAGCCTTTGTGATGGAATCTATCGATTTTATTTGGTAAAAGTGACTCAAATTCCTTAATCGACTTTGTTGAGCAAATCTCGAATATCGAGATGACCCCAAGCTGCATTAAATTAATATCATATTTTGGATTTTTCTGTACCGCATCGATCAGATGGTGAAACATAAACTTTTTGTCTTTTTCATTTTGAGCTATGATCTTTGCATCTCCCAGCAGAGGATAGTACTTATCAACCATGCAGACATTTGCGTACTTCTTGTACTTGTTTCTGAGGCTCCACGGGACATATATGAACTCATATATTTTAAGCGCAATAAAGAGAGCAGCTAAAAGTCCAGCGTACTTGACAAGCGTCCATACTACCTCCCCAATCATCACTATTTTAATATATAAATTTATTGAAGCCAATGCTTAAAGACAAAAGATATGCAGAATTATACTGTGCTAGAGCTTAAGTTTAAAATCACATCCATGACTAACTGCTCAACAACCTGCAGTTTTTGTAAACCGAGCTTATTTTGAGTTTTTAGTATCTCATCCAATTTCGATTTGACATCTCCTCTGTCATTTGAATTATATCAGCTTTTTATTAAAGCTAAAACTAGTTATTTATCGGACTTACTTAATATCTGTTTTAGTCATTCAGGAGCTGAAGAGTAAAATTATTGATTTTAAATACAAAGTTTATATTTCATTTATACAGATTATATTTTTTGTTTCAACATAATTCAAAGTAAAACTACAAATGGTTGTATTCCTTCATCATATCATAAATTATTATTGCAATAAAATTTTATCAGTCAACAAAAAATTAATTCTGTTTGTTAAAAATTAAAAAACCCGAATTTAACTTACAAACAAGACTTTTGATCTCATTCATTTTCTGATTCTGCATCGCCTTCTTGTTACTTTTATTATCCTTTAGCGTTTCTGCTGTTTTTAGATTTGCTGAGTCGCTTGCTTTAAGGCCAAACTTTTTATGATGTGCAACTTTAGTCTGTGGTGTTTTACACTCGTTTCTACGCCAATATTTTATTTTAAAATCTCTACCTCTCAAGATTTATGTTCACAAACTGGTCATCACTAAGTCCTTGTGGTTCTATATAATTTATTTATCAAAATTGAGTTTTTATTTGCTTTACTCTGCACTAAGGTTGTATTTAAATCTAAATTCGTGGAGATTTTTATTAACTCGTAGCTACCTTTATTTATATAGGATCTCTCGGGATTTCGAGTGAAGAACCTTGATATTCCTAGCTCCTTATTACTGCTGAATACATCAGAAGACTTCTTAAACTCTGCTTTGACTTGGGGCTTACTGTCTTGACCACCGATGCTACGGATGTACTGCATCGACTCAGTAGTTTTAGCGTCTTTATCTGAATTATCACTTTCGTCATCTTCACTTAAGTACTTTGAAGC
The DNA here is from genome assembly GCA_021441665.1 of Euplotes cf. woodruffi 2 WChen-2021. Lineage (NCBI taxonomy): Eukaryota > Ciliophora > Spirotrichea > Euplotida > Euplotidae > Euplotes > Euplotes cf. woodruffi 2 WChen-2021. The sequence continues at coordinate 2,937 of JAGYYN010009968.1, read as the reverse complement.
ATTCAACGCTTTTGAAGGCAGCTTTAAAGCTTGCATTTCTTTGAAGAATTTACTTATGTCTGATGGAAGTTTACTGAATGAGCTGTAGTTAACTTGTTTTTCTCTTAGCCATTTCGACCGCTCCTGCTGTGCATTTCGATAAGTATATCTTTCATCGATTAGTAATATAACTCCGTAATCATAACGATGTCGAATGATTCTACCGATTGCCTGGTTGATTGCTCTCGAAGCTTCTTGACTGTACCAAGTCCGTCCATTTATAGGGAGGACTCCAGTTCTGCTTTTAACATCCAAGTACTCCATTTTTAACTGAACTTTTGGATCCTTCCACTGAGCAAATGGCATGCCGATGACGATAACTCATCTTGCTGCACGATCTGAGAAGTCCAGGCCTTCTGAGATCTTACCTCTGCAGACTCCGATCAGTACAGAGCCTTTAGTAGTCGCATCGATTTCGAAGTTCTTTCGGATTTGTTTGAACCGAGAGCTTGTCTTGGGTTCAAAATACACTGACTTGTATTTTTCTATTTTGCTGATGATTCCTTCGTTTTCCCACAATCTTTTGAAACTTTCCATTTGATTGTATGAAGGAAAGAAAATTAAGACTCCATCAGGTGTTTTTGAAATAACTATATCAAATGTGAATTAAAATACGACTTTTGAATGATAATAAAAATAACCCGCCTGGACTTACCTTCGAGGATTGATATACCAAGATCAAGCATCATTTCATTATCGTCTCTTTGTTTAAAATTAAATAAAAACTTATTGTTATTATTTTCCTTTTGACAAAGCTGCGATCATCACTTGCTTTGCATCGATCACGTGTGAATTTTCAAGCTCTACTTGAAACTTCGTCTGCAGCTCGAAGGAAAACGGCTTCATTGGAGATAAAGTACCAGAAGTCAGGATTATCGATCTTACTTCTAGACTTTCAATTTGCTTGAATGCAAAGCCAGGATTGAAGCACCACAGTCCGAATACATTTTTGAATACTTTATTTTTGACCGATCATTTCTCTAATGAAAGGAATTAAAATAAATTTTATATGAAAATTTATAGTTTCATGTAACTTACATTTCTTTTGTTACTCATACGTAAAAGTTGCTCATTATCGTGTTATCAGATTTGGAATCACCTAAATAAAATAAACTGCTTTTGCAAGATGATTGAAATTACCCATATTTGACGATCTGTTCATTATCATTTCTGCGTTGAGTCTTTGACTGATTCGATTTAAATTTTCAAATGCTGAAAGCAGTTCCTCCAGTGCTACTTTATTACTTAGCTTCAGTTGTAAATCCTTTACTGCGCATGAAGTGATTTCGACCCAAATACTGATATTCTGCTGATTTACGCTGAAAAGGTCTTTTTGATAAGATTTAGGACCATATGTAGAGCCTGAGGAGACCTTATTTTCAGGTATAAATCCCTCAAAAAATCCACTTATATCGTTTTGTGCTGATTGCAGAAAACCTGCATCTTTTTCCTCCTCATAATCAATATTCAATTTTGGCTTTGAGTCGGCAAATGTTGGAAATTGTTTGGATTGCTGTTTTGTCTTGATTAGTTTACTTTGATCTTCACATGTAATTTCTTCAAAAATATCAAAAAATTTATTTCCTTTCGCAATAATGTACCCGTCTTTTTGTTCGAAATGTTTCCAGTCTTTTACTGTTGGTTGTCGGTTCTTAACGTTTTTGTACAGTCATTCAACAAGTGATATCAGTTTCTTAACTCCTTCAACAGACGATGTGAACTTGCTTTCTAAATAAATTACTTAAAAATGCAATTTTATCAATTAAATTACTGCTGTTAAAGTCTCCAAATGTATTATTTTGCTCGACTGAGCTATTTGAGATTTCCAAGCTCGAAAAGCATAGAGCCGAGTCTAGTTTCATTGAATTCAAAGCTAGCGACTTCTTCTCAAATACTGTTGATGTTATGAGCTTCGTCAATAATCACGACTGCATTTTTAAAGTTAATTTCGAAATTCTCTCGGATCTTCGGATCGATAAGATAGTTGTAAGGCATCAATATTAAATCAGCGATTTTTGATCTTTCTTTCTGAAGGTAGTAAGGACAGGTGCGAGAGAGCTTGCCCTCCATATGGAGCTCTTCGATGTCTTGTATCTTCCATTGTTCATCATGAATGCTTAAATTTAGTTTCCTGTCAACCGTATCTTTGAATTTGCAATAAGAAGGAGAAGCTTTGTCTTTTAGTGATTTGCTGCACGCACTATTCAAAACACTCCCTTTGAGCTTTGAAATTTCTGAGTTGATGCACAAGTGATCTCTTGAAGCGATAATCGCAGTTCGAGGCCTGTACGGAGTCGACTTCAGCTCGTCAATAACCTGAGCCAGCTGAGAATGCGTCCTTGAGGTGTATATCACTTTTGGCCTTGCATCATGATTGACATTTATGATCTTTGAGATCTCGAGTAGCTTCTTGACATCTGAAGAACTGTTCTTTTGACCTTCTTGCCACGCGAGAGCTGAACAGAGCAAGCTTAGCGTCTTACCTGTTCCCGTTGGACTTTCAAGTAAAGCATTCTGAGAGTAACAGCAAGCTTTAATAACACTTGCCATGTAGTCTTTTTGTATCTCATACGGCTGGAAAGGAAATTGGATATCATATCCATTAATCTTTACCGATGTATACGATCGTTGAGTCTCAATTCCAGATTTCGCCGCATCACACATCTGATCAACGGCTGCTGGTATATTTAGCGGAAGTCTATCTTGGCGATTCTTTTCTTCCTCCTCGGTCCAACTCTCCATATTATTTTTGCGGAATTACGAAATTAAATAAAATCAAAATTTGAAAGATATAAATAATTAAAACAATTCGAGATAAATGAGAAATTGTGTTATTTTAATGATCTTTTAATATTTATTTTTATATTTTCATTGATTTTTACCAAAATTATTAAAAAT
>JAGYYN010009960.1:0-17978 GCA_021441665.1 Euplotes cf. woodruffi 2 WChen-2021 | reverse complement strand
GCTTTGCTTGCCTTTCTTCAGACTTCTTTAAGATGTTACTATATGAGTTGGCCGATGAAGCATTTAAAGTCGAAGTATTATTGATTCAAAACCTGCAACTTTATATACAAACTTAATCGGCGTCATATTTCTGCTTTGGTTCCTATTACAGACTTCTATGAATTCGATACTCGTACCTTGAATCTGATGATCTGAGCTTATGCGTCAGAATTTGATCTTTATTTTTCATTTTCAAGTACAAACTGTTGTAATGTTGAAGTGAAAGGTTGTGAAAGTTAGTACTGCTGAGGTTCTTGTTATTTTCAAAATTATTCCTGGTATATTTAATCTTTTCCTCGTTGATTTTCTATTTTTCGAGGTGTAAAATGCAGTCTTAAATTTAAGTATAGTGAGTGTTTGATTTACCGAGAACATCAAGATCTCTGTGTTTTTATTATTACTTCTTTTAAGCCTCTCATTCGGGTAAACTGGAATAGCATTCGAAGTCATATTAAGGTTTCTGTTTAGATAATAATTAAATTAAAGGATACTGAAATAACTTACACTTTTGGTTTTTTGGTATTTAAGCTAGTCAGCATCATTTTATTTAACTGTAAAGTCTTGCTTTCCTTTTTTAGTTCTCTCGGAGACTCTATTTTCATCGATGTCCTCCTGAATAACACTGACATTGAATGATCCTAGATTAATCGTCAATGTTAATAGAAAAAGACAAAATAAATGCAGTGAATTTACTATTTCCTTTGGTTACAGCCTTCGTCATCATTTTAAAAGATTCTCGGTCTTTTATTCGGAGACAGCATTCAGTCGTCCCTCGTCTGACAGCTTTTTAAAGTTGAAGTGAAGCTTTTCTCTATATCATAGCTTGTAATAATTTAACTTTTTGCGAATAAATCAACTAAATTTCTACTGATTCATAACCATAACTAAAAAACTAAAAAACTAAAAAACCGTAATTTTGATGTAAAATCATAATCACTCAGAATATATTTTCAAATCGTTATAAATATTAAAATGATTATAAACTCAATCCCTCAAAAATTTCGTATAAAATATTAATAATCTGAATCTAAGAATCCAATAAAAAACTAAACCAAAAATACTCACATTTTTAAATTTTCGTTAATTCTTATTCTATTTAAAATCTTCAAAATATCGTAAATTTATTCGAATAATGAGACCAGATAGCAATGATGCGATGTTTTATATAAATCCAAAATTCTTCCGTTTATTTACTGATTTCTGACTGACTCCGCGGCGGTATTGTATTTATGATAGATAGTTAATAGTAAATATCGTCCCTTCATCACTTAAAAATTGTGATTAAAAATCATGCGATTTGATTAATCTTTATAAAATACCTAATTCTTGCGACTTCGCTAATAATCAAAGTCACTGCATACAAAGCGGAGGAAATATAATAGTCGGGTAAATACTGAGCTAATACGATTTTTGGTGTTTATTCGAGATCCGTATTACCTTTATACTGGTTTCTTGATAGCAGCGACAACGTGTTCTGCTTTTCTAAACCAGTACGGGGCTTTGTAAAGCTTTGGTGGGCAGAATCAAGCTCCAACATCTGATCTTCAAAATCCTCGATTGAAATAACACACGGATTGGACTGTTTATTCTGGTCTATTTCTTGCATGCTAAATGAATTACAGCTCAGATTGTATAATCAACTCAGTTATGGCCATAAGTGTTCTTATGAGTCAATGTAGCAAATTAGTGTTGTTTTTAAGCGCAAAATTAACGCAAATAACGCAGAAGACATATTTATCCATTATTATACAATCAATTATTTACAGATTGAAGAGAGTATTGCAATCCGACTGAACCGATGAAGTATATCTAAACGCGATGGTAGCTAGTCACAAAAAGATTTTGTGAAGATTAGTTGTGACAACTTACAATAGCAGATAGACTTAGGCTTAATGCCAGCTTAGGATTTAGTTGCTTAATAAAAGTTATACAAATTATATTGCTTAATTTATGCTATCCGCAACTGTAAATGCGAACTTTTATAATTTAACGGTTAACTATAAAGATTTGAAACGTTATTTTCAGCGATTGTCCTAAATGTATTCAGCCCTCTGCCGAGTCACGAGCCTTTCATTTCTTTGCTTAAGTCGATACTCAGAGGCACAATAGAATTTTTAACTCTTAGAAAACTATAAGTTAAGTCTAGTCTTACTTTTTAATTAGATTACTATTTGACTCGATCTTTTCAGAGTGGTACTTGGTGCTGTTGTACTTTGAGTCTGACTGGGGTCAATTCTTGTTTTTAGCTTTATCTTTATTTCTTCGAAATCTCGTTGAATTTTGCTCTATAGCAAAGGCGATTATCTTTGCTGTTCTTACCCTAAGCTTTGCTGCTTTACATTACTCGATCCAACACGTTGGTAAATCGAGTTGTTTCAGTGTGAATGAGTTTTGTCTGATGTTAAGTCAGCTAAATTTATCTTCACAGGCTGCTTGGACTTCTTTCAGATCTTCAAGTACTTAGTCAGCTTGTTTGTACAGCTCTTATAATCTTGCTTGATGAGCTTATATAGACTTGTTGTGTTTTCCTTATCGCTTTCTATCGATGTATTATTTGCTTTTGCTTTCTCTAGAGAAAACCCACTGCTGTTTATTGCTTTTCATACGCAGCTTTAAGCTTCTGCTTGCTCTTCGACTTGCACAACATTTCTTTCTCTAATGAGTTATTCTGACTTGCAGACTTATGAGTCGATTTATAAGTCCCCATTGCTTTTTGATTTTTAATTAAAGAAATGCTTGACTTCAATTTTGCATTCATCTTCATGATTGACTTAGAAGCGTCGAGGTTTAAAATATCTCGCTTTTCTGGATTTCGATTTGTTTCGTATGCCTTTGCATTCTTCATTTCTTCATTATCAGTAACTTTTGAAGACTTCTTGGTCCCTGATTTTTCGGAATCAACAATTTTACTTCCTTTCCTGCTTCCTAATGCGCTTTGGGGAAGACTAATAAATTTAATTGAAAGATTTAGATTTTCGGCTAGTGAATCCTGATTTTTTGAGTCTGAAATTGTGTTGTTATTCAGGTATCTAATATTCGAATGACTGTTGCAGGGAACTACACTTTTCTCTATAACATAACGAGATTTTGCTTACTTTTCCTCCATAGAAATATATTATCATTAGAGGCACAGTTCTTCAGCTTCGATTTATTTACTATACTGCTGCTTGCCTTTGAATACCTTGAGCTGTCTTTCAAAGCTGTTTGGGTTTATAACAAGTACTTTAGCAGTTCTTGCTTAGCCTTAAGCTTTTCTTGTGACTTCACATCCTCCTGATTTTGATTGCATGACTTATTCACGTTTTTCACGACCTTTGGAGATGCAGTTCCAGATGATGTCTTTGACCTGACTCCTTTTTGCTTGATTACCTCCGAGTTTTTATTGGCTAAATATTCATTCGATCAGTAATTTTTAATAATGTGAGGAATCAATAACTATATTGCTTACTTTTAGACACATAATATCGCTTTCGAAATGTCTTTGAGTCTTTTATATTCGAATTCGAGAGGCTGATCGAGTCTTCATTTCTTTCTTCAGTTTTTATAATGTCGCCAGACTTATTAAGTTATTCTATGCCAAGTTAAGAATGTGAATACTAAACGGTTAATTTTAGTACCTTTGCGAAATCGTTACAAAAATAAATATCTCCGTTGATATTTCACTTTGCATTCGACCTGAAATTAAACTTTGGCTGCTCGTTTTTAAAGAAAAACTTCGGATTGTTCGTCTTTAAGTATGTGTTGATGTACTCACGCTTATGCACTTCTTTATGTGCTGACTGAGATGTGCTTATTTCTGACTGCTTCTTGCTGTTTGGCTGTGAATTGCTAAGTTTAGTTATACACGCGATACTGCTTACTAATCTTTAATGTACTTTCATAGGTTTCCTTTTGACCGATCTGTAGAATCTGGCGATATTGAGTAATCTTTCAATGTATTATTCTGACATAAGTTCGACTTAAATCTCGAGTTAAACGGCTCTAAATTTAGATATTAGTAACGGTTTTTAGTCGCCTTAATTTATGTAGTCATTACTTTGTAGCGAGCAACTTAGGTTTCCTGTTTCCTTCTTTAAATGAGTTAATTTGCTATTTTGTTTATTTAGTCTTCTGGCTACTATTCTTGAATACAACTTCTAATTTTTGATTTTGTAAATAAAACTTGTAGTCTCTCATATAAGCTCATCCAAAATAGTCAAATGGATCAAAAAGTCCGTCACTAATAAGCTTGTTTTGGTAGTTGATCTGCTTAAAAAGCTTGTACGATTCAGTCCAGTCTTCTTTGCCAGATCTGCTGCTCATTTTGGATAAATTAAACATATCGTTGTCTGAAGAGTCGCGCTTGCTATGAAAATATCGTTATCAACGAATTCATAGCATCTTTACCTATTCAGCTGGTTCTTTGGTGAGTAGTAATAGTAAACACTGCTATTTTTGTATTTCAAGAGGCTGAACCCCAACAGCTCTTGTCTTTTTCGACTTATTGGCTCCGTCTAGACAAACATCATATAAAAGCATATAATTAGATGGTTTCAGTAAAAATGTTGAATTTTATTTATCAAAAATAAATTTTTGCTTGCTTTCTCGCTAAACTTCTGAATTTAAAATACGAATAAAACCAGCCAATCGTTGTTGTTACCATCAATATCAACTCGAGCAGTGTAATCGAGAGTCTCGACAATTCTGTCCTTTGAATGCATATTTCAGATGGAGTGGGTTGCGAACTAAATTTTGGTCATTATTTACATTTACTAAACTCAATGCAAAAAAGCAGTAAAACTGCAGCGAATAGCAACAGAAATCAGTATTTGCTGTGTTTCTGCTAATTATTAATTTACTGGGTCAGTCTTTGCAGCCAGGCCTTGCGTTGACTTTTGCGAGTTCTTCGGAGTCATGATAAAATAGTTCATATTTATTTCGTTCATTTTAATTTATAATATGTTGAACTCAATTATTATCGCTTCAAGCAAGACCCACGAATCATATCTTTCCTGCAGTACTTTGGAGTCCTTGCAAATATTTGTTATAAATAATATTAAAATGTCAACCCTTAAAGATTTCGAAGTGATCAAAAAGCTCGGAGAAGGAGCTTACAGTAGTGTTTACAAAGTCAAGCGAGCCTCTGACGAAGAACATTACGCATTGAAAAAGGTCAAACTGATGAACTTGTCTGCAAAAGAGCGGGAGAATGCACTGAATGAGGTTAGAATACTCGCTTCAATTAAAAATAATAACATTATCTCTTACAAAGAAGCCTTCATCGATGAGGAGTCCCAGGCTTTATGCATTGTCATGGAATATGCAGATGACGGAGATCTGTACCAAAAAATTCTTGAGCATCAAAAAGCGAATACTTGGCTCGAAGAGAACGACATTTGGAAAATTTTTATCATGGTTGTTAGAGGCCTCAAAACCCTTCACGACCTCGAAATCATGCACAGAGATTTAAAAAGCGCAAATGTGTTTTTATTTAAAAATGGATTTGGCAAACTTGGCGATATGAATGTCAGCAAAGTTGCCCAAAAGGGACTTAACTACACTCAAACCGGGACTCCGTACTATGCTAGCCCAGAAGTATGGAGAGATGAGCCTTATGATGTTAAAAGTGATATATGGTCGCTTGGATGTGTTTTATACGAAATGATCGCCTTAAAACCTCCATTTAGAGCTGAAAACATGCAAGGACTATATAAGAAGGTCCTCAAAGGGCAATATCCGAAGATTTCAAGTCAGTTTTCAACTGACATCCAAACAGTTGTGAAAATGTTGCTACATGTTTCACCTCACAAATAGACCAACATGAAATGAAATATTAAAGCATCAGATTGTTAAAGCGAAAGTAGATGAGATCTTTAGTAGCCAGGATGATAAAGAAGACTCCGACCCTGATGATATGAAAAACAGTTTACTGAAGACTATATATTTTCCGAAATAACTCTCAAAGCATTTTATTTCTTTCTGATAAATTGCCGAAGCCAACATATAGCAAGGGCTTTGAAGTAACTGTTGATAATACTAAGCATTCTCAGCGAGAAGCGTCAGAGTCTCCAGTTCTGCCTGAGGTATCGAAGCAAGAGATCACTCCTAAAACAATTAAGCATCATAGCAAGAAGCTAAGAAACATCGCCCATAACTCTCAAGAATCAAAAGGAGCCGAAGTAGAAGAAAAGAAGGAGGGCAAGTCACTAATTAAATAAAGCAAGTTTAAAAATCCTCAGCACTGTCGAGGAGCTGCCAGAAGTAAATAAGGTGCCTAGCAAGAGCCCTTCAAAAATGTCAAGCATTGAAAGGCTGGCACTTCGACTCGAGCAAGAATCAAAAATTAAACCAGAACTTAGCATCGGAATCAGAGACGAAGATATTAAAAACAGCATTGACAGCAAGCACTATGTCATCAGGAATTTACTCCAAAATGATATTGAAACAGGAAGAATCAAGAGCAAGTCGATCAGTAGAGTTGACCGTGCTGATCCTACTGTGCTTAACTTAAAGAATCTTAATAGTCTATCACAAATGAGTGATGTTAAAGCACCTATTTTACTAGACAAATCAAACATCAAACGACATAAAAACAACAGAGACAATGCGATTTATAGCATCAAAGGAAAACAAATGTACAAAGGAACGTCGATAACAAACTCGCATAAAGAACTCGAAGATAATAGCAAAGTACTCAGCCTCGGAGTTGTCGGAGAGAACGTTGGAATTTCTTCAACTAGAAAAGGATATGAAAAGTCTGACTCTCTAAAGCGAAAGTTGCTTATAGGAAATTCACTTGACATGAAGTTACCAAGAATTGGGGATCCAATTTCGCAAGATCGAAGTTCTTACCTTCGTAACCAAAACAGCATTGATAACATTCAGTTGCCGAATTTAAATCAGTACAACAATGGAAAGCACCATGTGCATAGCCAAAAGGCAGATAGCTTAAATCCTGAGAACCCAAGCGGTTTGCGCTACAAGAAGTATATCGGTAATAAAACTAAATTACGATTCTTTAATGAAGTCACCTATACAATGCCTTGGCTTTTTAAATTCAGCAATCCGCTTGAAATTCATTTTAGCTAAAAATAGAGTATAATTAAAACTAATTTTTGCATTTAGGAAAGTCATCAACAAAGGGCAAAGTTAAAGTGCTGAATAAGCTTAAAATGTACCAAAATAGCATTAAAGTCACCGGCCATGAAGACGACCATGAGGTGAGGAGAATAACATCACGAAAAGTAGTCGGTAAGGGCTTAGCTTAATATTTAGACGCTTCAAAAACATAGGTATGTGAATTGCAGACCGAATTTGGTCGACATAAAGCTATATATTTTGAATCAACAACAAATAAATAAATACAAAACTCGGTCTTATACTTTTGAAATACTTTGAAGGGAAGGCAGCAAAAATAAAGTCATTAAAGCTTCATTATTTTTATTTTAGCGAAATTGAATTAAAATTAGATTTATTTTGATTTTATTATGATATAAGTCAAAATTGGTATTTTTATTTTTTTAACTCACAGAAATATTACTGTAAATTCAACAAAATTATTGTTTAATTGAGTGATATATGTAAATCGTCAATTTATTCGTAATTCAATCTCTAAATGAACAAATAAAACTTAATAAAATTATTAATGGAAAGAATAAAGTCAAATGGCAAGAGTGACTTGAGCAACAACGTTCACTCTTCCAGCACATATGAACTTATTAGACCATTTAAAGATCAGGATGTCAAAGGTAGTTCAATTAATTGCAAATGGCCAATTAAAAATTACAAATTAATTACTTAATAAACTCCATCAACAAGCCTTCATAATTCTATGCTATAAATGAGTAAATAAGTAATAAAATTTAGCAGTAAAGAACAGTGATTATTTTAATCTCTTTACGATTATAAAATAATCCAACTGTGATATAGAGAGCTATTCAGTGAACTCATTAAGCATAAATTCAGCGAATAAATACAGACTTCCTAACATCAAGCACAAAAACAACTGGACTGAAGACTACAGTAATCTAAGCAAAGAAAAATGAGGTAAGGACATCTAAACTCTCGTTAGACCGTGGGTTAAAATCAATTTGGTCAAAATATCACATCTCCTAGTATTTTATACCGCTGCTAGTCTTTCTTACTATTTTAACTATTAATAACTGCTAGTCAAAACTGATGATCGCGAATATAGAAGGAGGATCTGCTAGGACTAACAACGGCTCACTAAACAGCAAACAGCACGATATTTTAGTAACCGAACTAAGTCCACCACGAAAGCCACATTTGGAGATCAGCAAGTAACACGAATAAGCTACACTCAATCGTTGGAGCCAAAGAGTCATTAGTAAGGAGGTTAACACCACGTTGTCTATGTATTCTTTATAGGTTGTTAATCATTCGATTGCATTATTAAACAGTAAAGAGTAAGTTGTACTTTAAACACCGACAAACTTAAATTAAAGCACTTTAGTTTATGTTTTATACTCAATACTGGTCTTTAAACCTCTATTTAAATGCTAATTTATACAGTAGCCAAAATACCATCAAGAATTCTAACAGCTTTATCGAGAGCTTTAAAAAACATAAAGAAGAGTTAAATAGTAACGGTAAGTATAAATACCAAATATTTATCTAAAAATATACTTTTAATTGGGTTGGGTGATTTGTACATTTACTACGAACAATTTAATTTAGGCTCAGACGTGAATCAAAAAACCTCTGTCTCCAATCGTCTCAGCCTCTTTGACAGTAATAAGCAATTTGTCAGCCAAAAAGGTATTAAGTGATACCGATATGAAGAGATTGATAAAGTCCTTGAAAAAGAAAGTAACAATTATTTATCTGAGCCAAAGTCGATGAATGAAATTAAACGAAAGAATAAAGACATCAAAGCACTTTTGAAGTAGCTTAAAAGATAGTAATGGTAAACTGCAAGAGAAACATCTACTCGGAAAGAGCTTAGCCCACCATCGACTAAATCAAAGTATTGATTATAATATCAAAAATGCTTTAAAAATCCAGCCTTGCAGCAAAAATACAAATTTAAACAAAGGTAAATTAAAATTAATGACAGTATAGAAATCAGAATTAAGTTCAACCGAAACCAAAATAAACTAAAAACAATGAATGCAGTGCATGAGCTATTAGGCAGCAAACACCGTACGAAATCAATTGAAAAACTGAATGCAAAGCAAATACTTCCAAATGTCAAAAAGAGAGAAAGGACAATGATCGAAGAGCTTAAAACCAACTTTATCCCCTATTCATTGAAATAGCTACAAAGACAAGTTCGGTAGTAAATATGCGAAACTTGGAGGACTTGGTACGTGTTCCTTAATCGACTGGTTCTAGGCGCAAATATCAAAAGTGCAAGTTGGAACGTCGCGATGGACAAGAAGATAAAGATGAGTGTTATATCCAGGAGCATCGACATTCATAATAAACAACGATACGCATCGCAGTCTTCTGATGAGACTTTCAAGAAATCAGTAAAAGATGCAACTGCAGAGCTAGTTAATTCTGTCTACAACTTGAAGGTAAGCAAATATCGCTAATTAGTAGAAACCACAGGAACACGCATTAAATTTTGAATCCAACAAGTACTTGCTCAGGAAAGTAGAAGGTAAAGCAAGACGAGAAAAATCATTATCCTATGCTGAGACAATCAAAAAGCCACAATTGAAAGTATCAGGCTCATCTGAGGTTATTCTTGAAGACGATAGAATGCATGATAGCTCAGTACAAAGCAATCTGCTTCAGAAACAAATAACAAGGATGCTTGAAAATTAAATTTACATCGGCAATCTGAAATTTTCCATTACTAATAAAATATTCTTATAATTCAAATATTTGAATGAGCAAAAGATTAATAAAATTGAAAGATTTGAATATGGAGTCAAAACGAAATACTAAAAATGATTCAGATGACGGTAAGCGATCTATTTTTAATACAAGCTGATTTTAATTTAATGCTGATTATATAAATAGAAGCAAATATTCCAATTGTTAGCTCAAAAGCAGGAAGAGAGTATTTTAATAACGAAAGTACGGTTTTTAAGCTTTACTAAAAATCTCGAACATAAATATTCCCGAGATTTATCTAATCTAATTACAATAAGTTGTCAAATTAAATATATGCACAATAAGGCGACTAAATTTTTTTCGATTAAAAAACTACAATAAAAATACATCTGCCTTATAGGAGGTGAAGATCTGATTGACGAATTCTACAACAACCTAAAGCAGAACCAAGCACTAGAATACGACTTTCACGAAGAAGAGCAAAGTAAGCTGTAGTCATAACCACTCTTTAGATGAGCAATGGGACCCAAATGCCCCGCTTGAAGTCGATTCTGATAACGAGTACATTTGTAAGAATTTTTTGACAAAAATTAGCCTTCGACAATGAAGAACAAGAAGACAACCAATACGATGAAGACCAGTTCGAAAACGACCAGGAGCCAGAAGAATACGATGATGCACAACAGCAGGAATTCGATAGCGAGGAAGGAAAGTATAACCAAGGTAAGTCTCAGCTCTTTACAACTTAGACAACGAAGACGATGACAACAACGAACCAGTGGTATTTAATAATCAGTTCAAAGCACGAAAGAAAACAAGCTATGATGTTGATGACATACTTCAGCCTTGTCCAACTCCGAAGTACTCTGTGTTGAAAAATATTTGGGCTGAACATAAAAATTCGATCTTCTTGAACTTAGAGAAAATCGAAAAGGACTCTATATATGACTCAGTCAAGGTTAAATAACATGACAAGATTTTCAAATCTTCCAAAAACTGCTCCGAAGGGAAACCTGCCAGTAACCTTTCATAAAAAGATTAAGTCATCTGGATACGGTACAAAGCCAGAAGCGTTGAAGTATAGTAAAAGCATGCAAAAGAAAAAGGCAGTACCGAAATTATATGTGTCTAGAGATCACTATTCAATGCCCCTCGCAGTTGAAATTCCTGATGAAACTGAGTTTTTAAACAAGTCGCCGATCCATACAAAGCCAATCACTAAAATCCAGTACAGTAACAACGGCTGTCTGCTCGCATCAGCAGCTCTTGACATGACGATATCTGTATTGAAGACTCCGACGTTTGTGGACAACTTCGAAATAAATTCTTTCTCCGGTCATAACGCAGGAGTCAACTCATTGCATTTTTCATATCGAGACGAATATCTGATATCAAGTTCAGCTGATAAATCAGCGGTCGTGTGGTCTATCGATTTCAAGCGAGGCAAATAAAGCTCTGATCATCGACAGAGTAAACTCAAGCGTCTCTGAAGATTCAAACAACATCAAAAGTAAAAAGGACAAAGAGAATCCGTGTTTTACTCACGAAATCAAAAAGGCAAGTTTTTACTTTGAAGATAAGTTCATTGCTTTGTGTTCTGGAAACTCGCTTAACTTCTACAAATACGAAATGTCGAATAAAAACTGAAAAGACGACGTGAAGAGGCTTCAGTCCAGAGGAGCCTACAAGCTAGTGCAGAAGTACGGGAATACAGACACGCACAGTATTCCTTCATACGCGTTGCATAACAAACTCAAATCGCATATTGGAGTCTTAGGAGGTTCAAATAAGGAGCTTATTGTGTATGATGTGAACTACAACAAAGAGCTATGCGTGTTCTCAGACCTCCACGACAAAATGATCCATACGCTTGAATTCTACTCTGGCACGTACAGAGAAGATGCTAATTGCTACAACTTGTTTTACACTGCAAGCACTGATAACTTTATTCGGATCTGGGACCTACGGACTTGTGAACCTGTTCGAGAGTTTAACGACCATTTGAACAGAGGCAACCAGATTGGATGTGGGATCTCAAACTGACTTAGATATCTTATCTCTGGTTCTGAAGACAGAGCAGTGTAGGCTATTTATTTATATTCCTTCATATTTTTTAATTTTGTTTGCTAAAATTTGTAAAGGTACATCTACGATGTTGGACAAAACAAATTACTACATAAAACAAAAAACAGCGATCATTTGGATAGTGTCTCTGATATCTCGATATCGCCGACATATTATGAATGGGCAACTGGGTCGTATGACGGACATGTTAGAATATTCAGACATCCGTCGAAGAAACAAAAACCACCGATTAGAACTGGTGGAGGAGGTGGAGTTAAAAATAAAGCAGTTAAGGTGCAAAAGCAACCCACAGCAACTCGACAAAGAATGGCTGACAAGGATTAATATAAGATTCAATAATTGACTAAGTCTAATTCAAATGAGTAGAGTATAAATTAAATTGAATATATTAAGTATAATAAATAGAAATGAACTCAAACAAAACCTATACTCAGCAACACAAATACATTTTGTGTTAATTTTTACTGTACAATAAAATACTGAGGTGTTGTCAACGGATCGATTGGAATTCTTTCACGAAAGATGAATATTCCAACTTACAGTCAGGCAATAATAAGTAATTCCCTCGGACTTAAATCACTTTTATATTTTTTAAATCAAATATTATTCACAGATGATGCAATGCTTGAAGATCAAGCAAGTAACGAATATGACTCAAACTCATACATAACAAATGAAGGTCAAGCACCAAAAAGGAAAAAGTCACTTGACTTTAAGCAGACTCTGCACCACTACAAATACCTATAGTAAGTGGATCCTTTAATTTATGATTTTATACAAAATTATCATCCCAAATAATAATGGACAATGCATGAGGATTAAAATTTAATCTTTTCTTTCGTTAGTCCGAAGTTGTCGATCAGCAAGCCGATTTTCAAATAATTCAAGACTGTCTCAAAAGCAGATCTATGAACACAACAACGACGACTTGAACATTAACAGTGACCGAAGTGTAAAGGAAGAGCTTATTGACCCTAAATTATACTACCCAGTGCATAAGATTGACTCACAGGTACTTAGACTCACTTGCATGTGGACTTAATAATTACAGAGACTCAAAGTTGAAAAGAAGAACTCGGAAATATTAGGAAAGTCGTTTAAAAACTATTCGCAGAACAGCACTCCGGTCACAGGTATCTTGCATATATTATTTTTACTCTGCATCAGCTCTATCAGTCGTGGTTTAATCATTTTTAGATAAAAGAAAATCAAGCAGTAAGGAGGATTAGTTTATATTCACAATAAGAAACTGATTATAATTCTGATAAAGGCTGTGAATCAAACCTCAGACATTCCTACGATACTGAAAAATCTGAATATAAAATACCAAATATCAATGTTGGTGATCTCAGCCTGACTCCACTGCGCAAAGGCTCGATTATTAAGATTAAAACTAGACCAAAGCTAAAGCCACATTTTTACAGTCCGAGAGATGAGTCCTTTAATCCGTCTAACAGTCCGATCCAGGGGTTGAAAAGTGTTTAAAAATAGGCTGAATTCTCGACTGTCAATAAACGAGATGAACCACCAAGTGTAATAAGAGTCTATAATCATATAGTGACTTTATAGTGAACCCGATCGCGACGCCGAGTGAATACACAGTGCATAAGTTTTCTATCCCTAACGGGTTGCCTAAAATTACCTCTGGACAAAGCAATAAATAAATCTGAAAGTAGCGAAAACCAGCAGAATATCGGTGTATCTTTGCCTACCGATCTGACTTCAATATCAGAGTTGAACATCAAAAGCACATGTAAGTGCATTTATTACCATCTATATAGCAATCAACCAACGGTACGATTTCACTTTCTGTATTTAAAACTTATTCAGTAAAATCGAAGCGATGATGTTGAAAATAATCCAAAATAACAAAAAGTAAACTCAAAGCTAACTCTTTAGGATCTCAGAGCTTGAAGAGATAAATAAATAAAAATGAGCTTGCTAAAACCCACGGCTTGAGGTTTGAAAATAAGAAATCGATCAGCACTTCAGTTCAGCCTGAAGCTCTCGGATATCTTCGATCAAGCAACAACAACCCTGTGAGCCTCGCTACCAAGCTCAAAACTATCCATATTGGCGATGAACAGAACTACAGCGGACTGTGAGACTTTGAAGTCTCAGATAACCACACTAGCATCTTTAACCAAGACATTACTTTTGAGAAGGAAAGCAGGAAACACTATCGACAAGTATGCAGTTTACTTTACTTTTAGGAGAATAGAGAACCAGCTCGAGAACATAATGGAAGGAGACCAATCGCTTTGAAGATCAACAGACATCTTCAGAAATAATACAGCAATTTTTATAAATCCGCGATCTTTGGCTTATTTGTCAGATGGCCATTCAATCTTCGCTAGATTGGACTTATATTTATTTTATTATTGTTAAAATTATATCAATGAAAACATGACTATTATTCATCTTCGTTTAAGATATAACGCTTACCACTATGCTTTAAGCTGATATAAAACACATAGCTGCATTTTACCTTAGTCTTATATAAATCTCAGCATAGCAAAATTACAAATTACAAAGCCAAAATACAATTTTTATTTAATTATTCAAATCCTGATAAGCGATATAATTATAAAGCAAAAGCAGTCCCGTCTGCTGAACAACTTGGCAAATTTAGTGTTTACATAGCATGGTTTTAAGTCTACTGCAGAGTAGCGAAATCTTCAAAAGTGAAGTCGTCATACGACTTCATGTTTTCCTTCGAGCTAGAAATATTCTTAGTGTTGCTATCGAAGCGTTCGAGCAGCTTGTTGATCATCAAGTCGTCTTGGTACCTCACTTCAATCGGGTCTTTATCGTCTCTCTAGTTTGTTACATGCGAAGACTTACCTTGATGTCATATGAGGAAGTCAGCATAAAGTCCTTTCTTAGATTTGGCTTGAAGTACTCCTTCGGTTTAGTGTCTAGCAAGAGTTAGTATAGATTACAAGATTTCAGATTTAATCTAAGTCTAAACACATACCGTAACTCATGGTAAACTGCGATGCATTCGATCCATGCGTTTTGAATAACTCCTTTCTCGGCGAGTATTTTTCAATTCTTATATCCTGCGTAATTCTGTACGTTTTTATTTATTCGGCTTACTTTTTACTACCAGACACCTGAGGGAAGTTTCTATTTGGACTCGAAGCGAGAGTCGTGGGGCGACTTCATCCATGTGGAAATATCAACTCTCGCTAGTTGCTTATCGAATGAAATAATCGACTGATTTAGCTCTCGATTTGGAGACAGAGACTTCAATAAAACTTTACCAATACTTTTCTTCTTATTGTACTTGCTCAGCTTCATTCGAATCGTGTCGTTAATTACTTTTGAATTATTTAGAGTAATTTATGACTTCTTCGAAATAGGATTTGAAGACGTTAAAGTGGTTCCTTATTTTTGAGTTTTCCTTTTTAAATTTTGACTTATTTTTTACTATAATTCAGTATTTTCTTTTTGAACAGGCTGCTCGTTATTGTCTTGCTTCTGCTCTTTGTCATTAACAGAAGCAAACGAAGAATAATTCGGGCTGTAGTAGCCAACAGGAGGGCTTTCTATTTTTGGATCCATCACCATAATCCTCTTTTCTCTCGATATCGAGTTAAATACGCTATTTTTCTTTCTCTTTATTAGCCGACTTGGAATTTTTCTATACCCTATATACCAATTTTGGTTTTAAATTGAAAGGAAATGTAAAAACATTGCCGATACCTATAACAAATCTCGTTTAGTGGGTTCGTTTTCACCCTCGAGTATATCTTTAATCTTAACGACTAACTGCTGGCTTTCTTTATTTCTTGTGTTGTTTATCTTTCGAATTCCTCTCCTTAATGCCTTTAGCAATCTCCAATATAGCCTGCTTAGTGTTTTTAATCTTGTACCCGTGTTCGTGGTGTGCAAGCATCTTCCAAAGGTCTTTTTGCCGCTGCTGGTCCTCCTGGTTCATATGCACCTGTGCTCTAAAGATAAAAACCCTCGCGTACAACTTCTGTTTGAAATTAGTCATTTTGACGATTTCATGATTGATATCGAGTTCGAGCTGATGCATCCGTTTGCCTCCGCCGCTCATTAACTTATACTTCGCCATGATTTCTTTGATGCTATTGCCTTCCTGCTGTACGCTTAGGTTCCCTATAAAATGACGATCTGTGCTTACTGGAAGCCAATGGCCGCTGCGATGTCATTTTCGTTCAATTATTATAAACCAATAAATTATAATTGGGCTGCTCAGACTCCGAAAATAGGGTGCTTAATAGGCGAGGAAAACTATATTATTTTAATTTCGGTTGTTATTCACTTTCATAGATTGAATGTAATCTGTGACAGTGATGGTGCAATACTCATTTGATTGAGCTTACTAATTAATGCCTGGATTTTTAGATTTTTCAAATGCTAAATTTTAAAGATTTATTTGTATGCAAAATATAGCCTGAGCAAAAATATTAGAGTTTACTGAAAATAGCCTGAAAGCAAAATTAATAGCTATCATGATTCGTATTGATTGTGGGAATAAAACAAATTAAATCTTGATACCGATTTTGACTATAAATCAGTGAATTTTTAATTAAAATTACATTTTTTAGTTATCATTAGAAATCCTTTTTAGAATAATCAAAGTTCGTTCAATGCTTAATTTAGTAAATTTTTATTTGAATAATCTTGGACTAAATAACTGCTGATTGATCTCAACCTTTTTCGTGATTGACTTTGGCACTTTGAATTTATATAAACTGAGCTTTCCGACGATTCTATCGACTTCCTACGTAGCTAATTTATTTTTTGAATTCATAAATAAGTCAGTTATAAACTCAGTTACCTCTTCTTGCAGAATAATTTGGCATTTTGAGTCTAATAAGCAAGATTTAGATACTCACAAATGTTAGTAATTAGATTTCAAATAAGCAATATGAGCGACTTTGTAAAATCATGATAAATTTACCTTTGTATGAATCATTACGAGAGATATTGAGCAGATCTGGAATGCTATACAAGATTGTTTTGAGTTCGAATAAAACTTGACCCGAGTGCAATTTAACTAAGCCATAGCACATATAACGACAATATTTACTTTTCTTGATCAGTGGTGTTGCAAATGCTTTGCTGTTTATCTACATATTCTAAAAGTACAATGATTGACTACTGGAAAGCAAGTTACTTGTCAGCTTATGCAACATGCAGTGAAGATACTCAATTTGTACTTTCTGCTTGAAGATCACTTCATCCTGAGATTCTAAAGATTAAGTCACTAAGTACCAATGGTTTTGATTGATTCTGCGTACTTCGAACTAAAGTTAGACTCGAGATCATTAATCAAATTGCTAATGCTGCTGATCTCATCAACTAATTCCTCATACATCTGACTATCATTCTGGTGTAGTCAATTCTGCAGTTGTCCGAGTGCTCTGTACATGGACTGAATAATTATAAAAATATTCAATTTTGTGTCTAAACACGCATCAAAAATATCAATCTTGAAAACAACGAATGGCACCCTGGCCCCTAAAACCATGCAGCCAACAAAAGCATATATAAAATCCTAGTACCCTGTGAACCTAATCTTTGTTGACCACTTCCACCTCCTTGCACCTACCTCTTTTACTAATAAAATGCCCTGAGTTTCCATAATAAATAACATTTAGTATTTATAAATAACATTGGGAGTTGGGAAAGGATTTTTAGGGACTTATTGGGGATTAGGTGATTTAAGGTTGACAAGTTTAGATTTAGATTGGCAAACAGAATCTTATCGACTTTGGACTCATAGTTATTTGGAAGAAGGGAGGGAAGGTGGTTTTAGAAGAATCAGGGCTTCTATATGTGTAGTTTATGACTTTTTTATGGTTTGGGATCGGAATTTAGTGACAAAAATAAGGGGTATTGATTGGATGTGAATTTTATCTTAACGATAAAGTAACAGGGCTAATGTAGCGCCTAAAGAAGATGATAATGCGACAAGTTGCCCTTTGTAAAATCCCTTAAATCCTTCGTGTCTCCAAATATGACTAATGCAGCCTCTGATATTTGTGTATTGTTTTTCTGGTCTACAGTTCTGCATCATTAGTCTCGCTTGAATT